>PVJI01006581.1:0-84951 GCA_004026765.1 Micronycteris hirsuta | reverse complement strand
GATTCACTGCTGTGGACAACTTCCTTTTCCAGTCATTATCTGTGACGTGGGCACAGTACCAGGCTGCTGACAGAATTAATTAATGTGTGAACTGTGCCGAGATTCTTGAAGGTTCTTGACGAGTATTAATGGTAACTGAGATTTCCAGACATTTGACTTCACTGAGTTTTATTGTCATGACCTCTTTAAAAATCTCGTTGCTTCTGGAGACGCTTTAGCAGTTTGGGGAATTGCTAATGACAGACTTATTTTTAAGGGAAGATAAGTAGAAGGATATTAGAGACTTCTCTCATCTGAAGTCAAAACATTGATGATAACTCTGAACTTCAAAAAGTAGTAGTAGAAATGAGGGTTCAACACAGGGATCTTTTCAGACTGACTACGTCATGACTGCGTCAAAGTGTGGGAAGTGATCGGACTGTCTTATTTTAGTTTATTTCTATGGGACATTGAAATTTGGCAGATCAAAGGAAAAAGAAAACAATGGTATGTAAGCAGCTATGAGGACTTACCTGTGATATGATAACAATGAATGGCCTGCTTGTGCTTTCTTGCTACCATCGGGAGGACGAGACTGCTTTCTGGAAGCGATACAGGACAAAATACCCTGCCCCTCCAGTTGACAGGATGTCCGTATTCACAGGACGGTGCTCTGAATGCAGCGAAAACTGCTTTCAGATAAATAGAAGGTTGAGATGGGAAGGCTTGCCAGCCTATGTTCTGTTCTTTCTCACTGACTAGTCTGTTTCTAGTTTGGGTCCATATAAAACTTTTCTTAACTTCTCCTCCCTGGGAAAGCAGTCCTTCGGTCACCAGTTCCCACCTCCAGATCAGCTAGCAATTCCACAGAGGGATGTCCTGGATCTTAGTTTGTATATTTACTCTTTTTTTTTTCTTCCTTTTTTTTTTATTGTTGTTCAAGTACAGTTGTCTCCATCCCCCCCTCTGCCCCACCCATCCCCACCTCCCACCCCCCATCCTACCCCTGCTTTGGCTTTGTCCATGTGTCCTTTATACATGTTCATTGATGACCCTGCCTCTTTTTCCCCATTATCCCCTTCCCCCACCCTCTCTGGTTACTCTCAGTTTGTTCTTTATTTCCATGGCTCTGGTTATATTTTGATCACTTGCTTGTTTTGTTGATTAGGTTCCACTTATAGGTGAGATCATGTGGTATTTGTCTTTCACCACCTGGCTTATTTCACTTAGCATAACGCTCTCCAGTTCCACCCATGCTGTCGTGAAGGGTAGGAGCTCCTTCTTCCTTTCTGCTACATAGTAGTCCATTGTGTAAATGTACCACAGTTTTTTGATCCACTAATTTACTGATGGGCACTTGGGTTGCTTCCAGCACTTGGCTATTGTAAATTGTGCTGCTATGAATATTGGGGTGCATACATTCTTTTGAATTAGTGTTTCAGGATTCTTCGCATATAATCTCAGCAGTGAAATTGCCAGGTCAAAGACAGTTCCATTTTTAGTTTTCTGAGGAAATTCCATACTGTTTTCCACAGTGGCTGCACCAGTCCGCATTCCCACCAACAAGTGCACTAGGGTTCCCTTTTCTCCACAACCTCACCAGCACTTGTTATTTGTTGATTTGTTTATGATGGCCATTCTGACCAGTGTAGAATGGTATATCACTGTGGTTTTAATTTGCATCTCTCTGGTGGCTAGTGATACTGAGCATCTTTTCATATGTCTCTGGGCCCTCTCTATGTCCTCCTTGGAGAAGTGTCTGTTCAGGTCCTTTGCTCATTTTTTAATTGGGTTGTTTGTCTTCCTGGCATGGAGTCATGTGAGTTCCTTATATATTTTGGAGATCCAACCCTTGTCCAAGGTATGATTTGCAATTATATTTTCCCACACAGTTGGTTCGCTTTTCATTTTGCTGATGTTTTCTTCAGCCATGCAGATGCTTTTTATTTTGATGAGGTCCCCTTTGTTTATTCTTTCCTTTATGTCCCTTGCCTCTACTCTTAGTCATGATGGTTTAACCTCTTTCCATTGTCAGTGTCTATGTCAAATGTTTTGTTAGGCACCTAAAAAGATAAGAGTGAGCAAGACACCCATGGTCTCTGTCTTCATAAAGCTTCTCACGCAGGATTTTGTGTAAATATTAAATTTGCAGTCTATGCTTTATGCTTTAATAGAAATGGAGCATTTGCATTGACACTTGTGAACATGTATAAACTCCTTAGTTTACTAACTCCCAAAGCGTCTTTTGGAAAAAGAATACTTTATTTTAAAATTAGACCAGGTTTGCCAATAGTTGAATGCCAACACGGTGGTCAGTGACTGGGGAGGAGGATGGGGGATGGTCATTCAAACAGTTTAGAAGGATTCCTTTGCAATCACCTGGGACAATTACCTGAGGGAGTTTTGGAAATCATCTTGACTGTTTAATTATAGGGAGAAATGAGTAGGGCATTTTTGAACATGTAGTCTTTCGTGTATGTGTGTGGCTGAGAAGAAGCTTGTCATTAAAAGAGAAATAGAAGCAAACTAAGGAATTTGCTGAGGTCGCTTAACTGCTTAGTGGCAGAAACAGAAATCCCGGCTGTTTCCACTTTATCTAGCCTTGTCCCCATGACTCTACCCGCTCACGGACTTGTTGTTTTCATCGACCACCTGGCAAGAAAGAAGGCTCTCAGACCCGTTTCTCATATCTTTTAAAAAGGAAAATACCTTCACAGGTTCCCTAGGAACTGGCCTGCGTTTATCAAGCTGGGGACCAGAGGGGACTTGTTCTGGCCTTTCCTGTCCCCTGTTCATGCACAGGGGACAGAGAACTAATAGCAATAATGGAAGCGGTGTCCTTGCACATAAGCGTTTGGCCACTCGCAGCGTGAGATGTCTTGTCAGCACAGGGGATAAAATAATGGTGTAAAGATTTACTGTCAGGGAGATGGCCCGGTCCCAGCAGGATGGCAGCTCGAAGCAGATAGATGGCCTGGCACGCTGAGGTCACCCGTATTTACACTGATGAATGTGTGTGGTTTCCCTGGTCGGCATCATTATATGGAGTGTGTGGTTTCTGTAGCATATGTAACGCCCTCTCAGCCGTATCTTTCTGTTTCCATTGAGAGACAAGTCTCCTCATTCCTTGACTTCCCAGAAACGAATGGTGGGACTCCTGTGAAAGCAGTTTGCAGCTAGATAAACCGACTCCTAAATATGAAGGATTCATAGAATAGTATTGGTATTAGAATATAGAATTAGTCAAAAACAAATCTTTGGAGCTGCATAATCTGTTGGTGAAGCATTTACTGTATTTAATTTCATATATTGATTTGGTTACATAGTTAAATATTTATGCTGAGGCATTTTAACTTACCATTTTCTGGAGTGAAATGATTGTAGTATGGCATTTTAAGAAATATTGTCTTTGGCTTATAATAGAAACTGTTTCTTTTGAGTTCTTGTATTTATCCAACAGTTTGATACAACAAGCCATTTATCTCAAGTTCTAAAGGAAGTTTTAGACTTGTGTTATAAAATCATACAACTACCAAGAATTTAGATGAAAATCCTGTTTATGAATATTTTAATTGGAAAATTAATATCTCTTGTAAAAATAAAATACCCTTTTACACAATGCACCAATTTATCAAAATCTATATTATTATACCTGTCAACATAGGATGTCATTAACTTGTATGTTGCATGCTTATACATTTATGTGACTGATGTTTACCAAGCATGCTCTAGTTTTAGTCCACATGGTATGAATGCAATTTTTTTAAGTGCCAATTTAAAAAGCTTTTTTAATTTCAATATCACTGTCATTGACTAAGGTCATGCTGTTTTGTTTTTTCTAGGGATACATTGTTCCAAAAGTCATCCTTAATGATGACCTCATTCCATTCCAAGCCAGATTTGACTTTTGGAAGCAGATAAATGCCAGTTAAAATCAAAGCTTATATATGGAGTAAAGAATTGACCATTCTGGATATTACTTATTTAAAAATAAGTCGAAAACAGCCCTGGCTGGTGTGGCTCAGTGGATGGAGCACCAGCCTGTGAACCAAAGGATCACCTGTTCGATTCCCAGTCAGGGCATATGCCTGGGTTGCAGGCCAGGTCCCCAGTGGGGGGCGCGCAAGAGGCAACCACACATTGATGTTTCTCTCCCTCTCTTTCTGCTTCCCTTCCCCTCTGTCTAAAAATAAAATAAACTAGTTAAAAAAGTAAAAAAATCAAAACCAAAGGATGACACTAATGTGATGCAACAGGTGTTTCTGACCAACATAGCCATTGGAAAATGCATTAGTACTTGAGTTTCTGTTTTATCTATTAAGTCCTTTTAAAGATACTTATGAAAACCATTTCTCATGAAATTATAGCTAATTATTATAGACCTTCCTAAAACCAACAATGCATGATTTCCCCTTGATTAAGTGGAATAAACTTTAATGTGGGGATGTTTTCATTGTACACTTTCGCTTTCCTGCCTTTTCTGAGTAGCTCTCTCGAAATAGGGAGAAATATGGCATGGGTTTTGTTTGGGTGGTTTCTAGTGAAGCTTAGCAAGGCCATGCTTTGTACTGTCTATTATCAGCTATAATTTCTCAAAAACAGATGGCAAAACGGCAGTGTTAGAAAATTTGTCATTTGCTGTCCTGCGCTAAAGACAAACCACTGAGTAACAGCGCAACCCCTTTAAACATCAAAACAACCTTCAGTTATTCTGGCTGGTTCCGCATGTTCCACCATTTATGGTCTTTTGGCTGAAGAGCCAAGTTCATCTATTACCGCTGTTTTCTTTCCGTCTGCTAAGATCATTGCACACGTACTGGTTTTGCATGCCAAGATGTTTTACCTGGCAGGGGAGCTAAGCAAATCTGTCTTCCATCTTCATTAAGATTCATTTTCTCTTTCAAATACTCAGCCATTAAAATTAGAAGTCTCAAAAAAAAAAAGAAAATGAAAACTGCTCAGGGTTGGAAATTGTCACGGACCCGTGTGACACTCAACAGCAAAGCTGAAGCGAGTTCCTTTCACATTGTACTAAATGGCCGCTTTGAACATCCAGGAGAGATTGCGTCTTCCCCGGGGTGGGTGACCAACCGGTGCGGCTTTGCACCCCACTAGGTGGGCCAGAGCGAGCAAGAAAACACCAAGCAGCCATTGCTAGCGGAGGTGGGTAGATGTTTGCCAAGGCCTGAGGCATCAAGTCTCTCCTGCAAATTGATAATTAAAATACATGAACTTCGGCAAAATATTCTTGGACTATTTTCTTTACTGTCTGACTTCAAAAAATAGATGACAAACACTTTAATCAATGAATATTTACTGCTAGACTGATTGCCTAAGAGACTGAATCATTGACCGGTGCCCTTCTGATAATCAGGAAAGAAAATAGATGTATCGCTTTATCATACCTATCTCCTATTCAAAGGCTTCAATGTTTTCTATAGACTGTAGATCAAACATTTTTTGGGGGCTTTGAAGCTCTGATTTAATTTTGCCTTTATTTCCGTATCTTGCCACTACCTTGGCTAAGGCAGTATCACTTAGCTTGAGATTGAGGTCTTCACCAGGATACGCAAAGGGCCTCACCGCTCATACATGCAAGTCTGTGTTACATGCATGAGTACTCAACCAGCGTGACCTCCACAGCCCCACACTAGTGTCCTAGCACTGAACTTGACTTCTAATACAGAACGTTCTTCATCTATTCCACTAAGACCTGATATGCTTGTCCCCTGAACTCTTATCCTCTTTCTAACTCAGCACTTTAGCCTATGCAAATACATGCTATCGCTTTATATATTTTAAAGGCGGTCTTGTATTTTTCTTTTAAGTGTGCATCATACATTTAACTTATCATGAGAGCCAATCACTAGATTTCCAATGAAAACTTTAGGTGAAGAGGAGGTATGGGTTTCATTTTGTTTTGTTTTTTTTCACCTTCCAGTGCCTACATAGGATGTTATAATAATAGTTATTTCGTAAACATTTTTCTAAGTTATTCTGTTATTTCTCCAAATACTTTCCCTTCGTCCCTCTATTTTTGGATCTGATTTATGGTATATTCCTATTCTCTCTCTCTCTCCCCTCCCTCCCCTTTCTTTCCTCTGTGTGGATACCAGATTTCGTCTCTCTCTTAGATGTTGACCTGTTAACTCTGGACACCGGAGTTCTTCTCTGAACTACTAGTTATTTGCAATAACTGTTTGTTCTTCTGGGTTTTCACTTTGTTCCTCAGCCTTGGTTTGCTAACTTCTAGTCTGATGTACAGTACTGTGCAAATGCAATATTCTTGTCCAGCCTTATTGAGAGATTGTATAAGTTTAAGGTATACAATGTAGTGATTTTATATATATTATATTGAAAAAAATGATTACCACAATAAGGTTAGTTATCACATCTATCGCTTCACATAGTTACGATTTTCTTGTGATGAGAACTTTCAAAACCTACTCTTTTAGCAGCTTTCAAATATACAATGCCAAATTGCCAACTACAGCTCCATACCATGCATCACATTCCCAGAACTATTTGTCTCAGAACCGGAAGCTTCTGCCTTCCCACCACCTGCGCCCATTTCTTGACCCCTCACCCCCTACTCCTCCAACCACCAATCGGTTCTCGCTTTCTAGTTTGATTGTCTTGCATTCCACATATAAGGCACTGGTTTCATGGGTATGACAGCCAAAGCACAAGCAACAGAAGCAAAAATAAACAAGACCAGAAACTTCTGCACAGCAAAAGGAACTGTTAGCAGAGTGGAAGGGCAGCCTACGGAATGGGAGACAGCATCTCACAGCACATATCTGACAAGGGGCCAGCATCCAAGTACACAAGGAACTCATAACACACAGTAGTGAAAAACCGAATAATTCAATTTAAAAATGGGCACAGGACCCGAAGAGAAGTTTTTCTGAAGAAGGTATTCAAATGTTCAGCGAGCCCTTGGTAAGGGGCCCCCTTCTCTAGTCGTCGGGAATGCAAACCAAAGCCACAGGGTAGCGTTTTGTTACAAGGATACACTTCCTGCATACACTCCCATGAACCACATGTTCCTCCAATGAATGGTTTCGTTGTTAAGAAGAGTCCATTTTTTAAAGTAATGATTCATCCAAAAAGTCCTTTGTAATGCAAAATACCTAGGGATTTCAATTTTTTTAAACAGCTGCCAAAGCAAAAGAAGTCATGTGGTAACTCCTACTTTTTTTGTTGTCTTTTTGACAAAATTAATTTATTATTTGGCATATCGGCAGTGCCAAAATCCTAAAAATAAATGTTAGCCTATGAAATGGAATTGAAAGCACGTACACATGTGAAACAGTACATTGAATATAATGTTTAAAGTCAACTTGGAATTCCAAAGCTCTTGACTTGTGAGAAATTGAGAACGTCACTCTGTGCGAGCGGTAACGAGGTGCAGAGCACCGAGGAGACTTCTAACTCTGAGTCGTGACTGGAAACCCACGTTGCTGGTGTGAGGGTTGCCCAGTTCAACATGCTATCGGTATTTTGAATGAAAGCATAGAAGGGCAGCTTATACATTTTACAAATGGGAAGGACAAAAGAATGAAAAACAGACGCTATCTTGAGTGTTTCACATTCCAAGCTGATTTATGGTGTTGGTGTTTGAACAGAATTTTAATATGGCTTTTGCATGTTACGTGATTTCTGCAAAAAAGCAAGTGCAATCAAAGGTTGCATTGATGGATGGAGAGTGTTCAGATAACGATAGAAATATTGGTTCTTTTCATTTTGACGTATTTTATTATTAGGCCAGATCTGGAATGGTTTGTTTATTTCTACCTGTAATATTTTAAGAACCAGTGAACTGGGAGAGAATAACAGGAGGAGGGATGAGAAAATGGGGTTTATAAATAATGCTTTGTGATGAACAAAGATAAATTGGCTGTGTGTGGTCTGAAGAACAGGACTCTGAGGGAAGATGTCATTGCAAATGATAAAAAAATTTTCAACCTAACATTTATAAGGCAAATGCTAGGTGTGATCCTCATGACTGACTAGTAGTGAGGGAAGGTGTGAATGCAGAAAACTGTACCAGAGTGCAGAATGTGCTAAGTGTTATAATAGCTCATAATCACTGTAGAGTCAGGAAAATAGACGCCTCCAGCATTACAGAAGGAAAGGGATGTGATATATGTGAAGCCCATTGCCTTCCCTCATCTCTGGCCCTCAACCTAACTTCTGAACCTGACCAAATCCAGCTCAAAAGAAAGTCTTGGGCCCTGGCTGGTGTAGCTCAGTGGATTGAGCGTGGGCTGCGAACCAAAGGGTCACCAGTTCGATTCCCAGTCAGGGCACATGCCTGGGTTGTAGGCCAGGTCCCCAGTGAGGGCCATGTGAGAGGCAACCATACATTGCTGTTTCTCTCCCTCTCTTTCACCCTCCCTTCCCCTCTCTCTAAAAATAAATAAGATCTTAAAAAGAAAATTATCTTTAAAAAAAAGTCTTGGAAGTGGTAGTTTTCCAATTCCCCGTTATCTAAGACAAGTCAAGTGCACAGGGGAGAGTATGGAAAGGGTAGGTATGGGGGTGGTTACCAGCTGGCACAGATACGGTTAAAAGTTGCTATGGAAACAGAGGACCAGGCAGGATAGATAGAGACAACCATGAAATGGTCATAGAAAGCTTCATACCCACTCATAGTTGAAGGCTGCCTTGGGAAAGGCAGAGGGGAGATGTTCTGTGTTTCCCCAGAGACCAGTAAGTGACAGAATTCTTCAGAGAGGAAGTTTAGCTATTTATGAAAAATAACTTTTTGTAACTGGCATTCATGGCAGAATGGTCTGCTCTGTCATTAGGTGAGATGTTCAAGCACAAATTTTATGCTGATTTTTTCACGGATGCTGTAGAAGGGATTCCTGTAGCCAGGGGTTCAATCAAATTGGCTGACATCTGCCTTAAATTTTACAGTTTTATGACTTCTAAACAGCTCAGCATAAAACAACAAAATGAAAAAGTAGACGAATTCATATACAAAACAGGAATAGGAACTAACAAAAGGAATTCAATGTTTTCCCCTTGTTTCAAAAACCTGGGGGAAAAATGAGTACACAAAGAGAAAACAAACATTAAGTCTTTCTTATCAGCCCTTTTCAGCATCCTGAACTTTTTAAATAAATACCCATCAATGCTCCGAATAATAAGCCCTTGGGGTTCTCTGCAAGATTTGGATAGGAGAAAGCGCCTCTCTCCACACAGATGTTGGCACAGTGCTGAAGGGTAGCAGCCAACCAACCAGCCTCAAATGTCAGGGCTCAGAGCAGCGCCTGGGTGAGAGCAGGCCCTCCCGTTTGTAAATTCCACTCCCTGGCAAGGCCAGAGTTGCGCTGTTACGGACTAAAAGGTCTCCTCTTTCACCTGGACCCATCTCTAGTGGTACAAGGTGATGAGCAAGGATGCGCTTCCTTGATATGCAAGGGAAATTAATTTAAAAAGTAATGGGCACATCAAAAAAAAGGGAAGAGGATGGTATCATTTCATTTATTATGTGAATTAAAAAAGTGTATGAATAAAGAATGCCATCTATGTATGTCTTGATTGGATGGTATCTAAGTAGCAAGCAGCTGGAATCGAGCTCAGGCATGGTAGGATTTCTTAGAAAGCATCCCAGCCCAGTGGCTGGGGTGAGGCTTGAGCAGAGTCAATGATGGGAAATGAAGATCGCCATGTGGATCCCACTGGGAGACAGAATAGCAGAGCGGGGAGAGACCTGGGTTCCCATCTTCACTCCACTGGCTCTTAGCTGTGTGAACTGAAGTATTTTATATGATCTGTGTCTACTTCAAAGGATTGTTTTAAGATTAAAAGCAGTAACGTATAGGAAACAATCTCCGTATATGGTATCTATTGTTATTCTTTGGTTAGAGACCTTCAGCATTTCTCTGTGTTAAACGAATTCCAGGTCCCCTCTAACTTGAACCCTCCTAATCCTCATTATGGTTTGGGAGCGTCACATTGTAAAGGAGTTTTATCTTCAGCAGACAGACTTTTAAATATTTGAAAATAGGAATCATACCTTGGCTCATTATTTCTTTTATAGGCTAAAGGTCCTCATTCCCTCACCTTTTCTCATATTTTATGGGTCCTGGCCACCTCATAATCCTGTAAGGAGAACCGTTCTGGACCTAAAGTGAGGCTGGGGATGGGAGGGGTGTTGATGGAGTGGGTGAAACACGGAATTAATCAGCATTGGAAATGGAGGGTGGAAAGTACTGGAACAGGTCCAGCTTTGGTTTGGGACTGGCAGATTCAGCACCTCTGCTCTGCTTCCTGACAGCCAGAGACTCTGAGCTATGTGGCACTCCGCTCACTGCCACTCACCTGGGTCTACTCCCAGGTGGACTAAGTGCCACCTGTGTGGTGGCTTCTGGGTTTCCAGAAACACTCTCCTCTGATGTTGCCTGAAAATCACACACTTACTGCTTTACTGTTTTATCAGAAATGCCTACAGGCAACCCTGGGTTAAGCCACAGTTCAGCTAATTTAATCAGAACATATAATACGGAAGTCAGGTTCCTTAAATCATGCTTTAATGCATTAACGTTCACCCTTTGCAGATACACAGTTTGATGAACTTCGGCAAAGATCGAGAATCATGGAACCGGTGCCAAAGTCAGATTTAGGTACCACTGCTCCAAAAGAGTTCCCCTCACGTTGCTTTGTAATCCACACCTCCCTCAGTCCCCACTGCTGATAACACACATTGATTTTGTTTCCTGTCTATAGTTTTTGCCCTTTTGTGGGATGTCATGTAAATGTTGTCATACACTGTGTAACCATTTGCTTCTTGCTCGTTCCACTTCGCATAATGCTCTTGAGAGTCCCAGTTGTGTGGTATGCGTCAGTAATTTGATCCTTTTGATTGCCCCACAATTTCTTTACCCAGTCACTCGGTGACAGACGTTGGAGTTTTTCTTGGTTTTGCAGATTTTGGGTAAAGCGTCCAGATTCAGGGTGTTGTGGGCACCTGTCCACTGGGTGGAAACCTAAGGTGGTCGAGTTAAGTTTATCCTTTTTTGTATGTTTAACTTTATAAGAGGCTGCCAAGCTCTGGTTGTGCCATTTTTGCATTTCCACCAAAAAAAGTCTGAGAGTTTTGGTTGCATCCTCGTCAGCACTTGTATTGTCTATATAGAGAGGACGGGGAAAAGTACGTTGACAGTGGTGAGTACCCAGACGCGGAGTTTATTCTTGTATTGTTATTTATTAATTATTGTATTGTTTTCTATACGGACAACTGTAAACCTACTTTTGCCCCACCATGTGTATGTATACTTTTATTTTCATTGGTTTCTCATTGTGGTTTTAATTTGCAATCTCATGGTTAAAGATGTTAACAGATTTTTTTTTCATGTGCTTATTTGCCCTCTTTATCTCTTCTTGGCAAAGTGCTCAAGTCTTATATCCTTGTTAATTTGGTCATTGGTTTCTTATTGAGTTGTGAAAATTGATGTTTATATATTCGGTACCAGTCCTTAATCATATATGTGTGGGCTTGTGTTTACTTTCTTTTTCTTTTTATTTTTCAATTACAGTTTACATTCCATATTATTCTTTTCTTTCTTTTTTTTAAATATTTTATTTATTTTTAGAGAGATGGGAAGGGAAGGAGAAAGAGAGGGAGAGAAACAGCAATGTGTGGTTGCTCTCACATGCCCCCAACTGGGCACCTGGCCCACAACCTAGGCATGTGCCCTGACTGGGAATCGAACCAGTGACCCTTTGGTTCACAGCCCGCACTCAGTCCACTGAGCTAGACCAGCCAGGGCATGTTTTGTATTTTTATAGCATACATATTTCCATACATTGTGCTAGCTCTGTTTCATTTTTGTTGTCATTTAAAATGATTCTGGGTTTTTTTCCCCTTAATTTCAATTCCTACCTGTTCATTAATATAAAGGAATATAGTAATGTTTCAATCTTGTATTCTGTGACCCTGCTAAACTTACTCGTTATAGTACCTTTCACGAAACTTATTTGGGATTGTCTACTTAGATCTCCATGTCTTCTGCAAATAAACAGAGTTTTATGCTTTTTTCCTTTCCAATTTGTACTCATTTATTCATTCTGTTTCACTTGCTTATTTTTCATTTGCACTGATGAAGGCCATAAGTCAGAGTGATGACGGGAAACCTCCTGCTTTATTCCCAATCTTAGAAGAAAAGCATTCAGTCTTTGTCTGTAAAGTATAAGGTTGGCTGTAGGTTCTTTATATGGACAGTTTATCAGTTTGGAATTTCCCATCTCTTACTGATTTGTCCTGAGTTTCTGTTAGGGGTTAATGTTGAATTCTACCAAATCATTTTCTGCATGTATTTCTATGATTATATACTTTTTTCTTCTTAGTTTGTTGATACACTGAGCCGCATTGATAGATTTTTTAATGTGAAACCAACTCTGTATTCCTGGAATATAGCCCACTTGGTATAATATACTACTTTTTTATATATAACTTATTAATTTGTGTAATGATTTTGTGCCATATTCATGAAGTATATTGGTCTGTAGTTTTCTTTTATATGATTTCTTGACAAGGTTTGCTATATGGTAATATTGGCCTCATAAAATGAGCTGGAACGGTTTTCTTTCTTTTCTGTGTTTAAGCAGTTTTGTGTAGGAGTGGTATTCTTTCTTCGGTGTTTAGAAGAATTTACCAGTGAAGCCATTTGGGCCTAAAATTTATTTTTTAAAATGATTTTTAACTGTGAATTTAGTTTCTTTATTAGCTATAAGACTAATTTGGCAATCAATTTATTTTTGCATTAATGTTAATATTTTATATCATGGCATGTGTGTTCATTTCAACTCTAGTTGTTGAATTTATCACATAAATTTGTTAATATTTTTACTAACCTCTTTCATTTCTTTTTTGGTAATAGTTCTCCATCCTCCCCTCCCCCACTAACTTGTCTAGTTAGAGGGTTTATCATTAAAATTGATAATTATGGAGAACCAGCTTCTGGCTTCACTTCCACAATTTTTACATTTGTTTTAAATTTTATTGATCTGTAATTATAATTTCTCTGGGACTGTCTCTTTGGCCCATGGTTTAATTAGATTTTTGGCAGCTTTTTAAATTTTCAAATATTTTGGATATTTTTAGATATATTTTTGTTATTGGCTTGTGGTTTAATTTTTTACTGTTGGAGAGTTTACATTGTATGATTTTAATTATTTTAAATTTGTTACAGTATATTTTTGGGCACAGAATATGCTGTATCTTGGTGAACATCCCATGCGTACTTGAAAGTGTATATTTTTGGTTGTTGAGTATTTTGTAGATATCAAGTAAATTGATAGGGTGATACTTTCCTAAGAACATGTTTTGAAAGATAAGGAAAAAGTAAGCAGTGTAAGATTTAAGATACCTATAGTTTAAAAAAAAGTGTTCAGGAGCAATATGAAAACCTCTGCTCTTCATCTGCCCTTCCATTCTAAACAATAGCTTTGCTGGGTAGAGCAATCTTGGCTGTAGGTCTCTGCTTTTCATGACTTTGAACATTTCTTGCCAATCCCTTCTAGCCTGTAAAGTTTCTTTTGAGAAATCAGCTGACAGCCTTGTGGGAACTCCCCGGTAGCTTCCCAGACAAGAAAAAAACTAAAGGAGTTCATCATCACCAAATCATCATTATATGAAATATTAAAGGGACTTATTTAAGAAAAAGAAGAACATCAAAACTATGAATAATAAAATGGCAATAAACACATACATATCAGTAATTGAATCTAAAAAGCAAACTTAATTAAACAAGAACAGAGTCAGACTCATGGATATGGAAAGCATTGTGATGGTTGCCAGATGGGAGGGGAGTTTGGGGGCAATGGATGAAGAGGTGAGGGGATTAAGGAGTACAAATAGGTAGTTACAGAATAGCCTTGGGATGTAAAGTGCAGGACAGGAAATGGAGTAGCCAAGAGCTTATACGCATGACCATGGGCATGAAGGGAAGTGGGGGCATTGCCTGAGGGAGTGGCGGGTGCTGGGTGGAGTGAGGCAAGGGGGGAACATCGGGACCACTGTAACGGCACCATCAATAAGACATTTTAACCCCATTGATAGCACAGCGACTGTGTTCTCAAAGACTGAGAAGTGGCTTGTTGAGGCTGAGCAGAAGCAGGTGGAGGAAAAGATAGTGCAGTGCGCATGTATCTTCAATAACCCACATTCTCCATCGGCATGTTCCAATCACTTTCATGTAGCAGTTGGGCTGTGGTTGTTTGGACACAGACTTTTAAAAAAAAAAAAACTATTAACTTTCAGACTTGTTCGCTCAGTCTTCATTCCCATTTATGGAGATCACAGAGTAAATAAAGCTTATGAGGAAGAAATCTGAGTGGCATATTTATTCCCATATAATTCGGTTGTAATATTAATCATGTGTAACATATCAGATGCCAAAACGAATCTGCATTTACGTAGGATTTTATTTGTGCTTTTCAGAGTATATTAACATCTGCTGTGGAAAATGTGCTTTAAAACATACCTGATTTTTGGTGATTTTGGATTTTGATCAACCTATAGAAGCCCAAACCATCCTAGAGCGGCACTAGGGAAAGAAGTAAAGGCCAAGCTTTCTCCCCCCACCTTAGAAATGGGTATTTGGACGACTTTTAGAAAAATCAATGCCCTATATTAAAAATCATTCCCGCCTTCTCCTTTGAAACTCTGATACCAGAATTACATCATTTTTTTCTAAGCAACTTTACGGTTCCGTTCAAACATAACTACTTTCTCATTTCTTTATCTTAGACAAGTCTCAGGGACAAAAAGAAATGAACATAACGTTTTAGTAGGTTTGTTTTTCAAACCTTCTGGAGAGCAATCAAATTCTGTAATCTGTAAAAGTGCATATTTATGTTTCCTTCAAAGACAGTTCGGTCTGCAACAGACCCTTTAAAGGAATAGATAGAAAGGGACTTCTTTTCCGCCCTTTTGATTCTCTAGTGGAAGCATTTGCTCAATGCAGTTTTGTCCTTAAGAAAAAAAAATGTTACGTCATATTTTAGGAAGAACCAGTTGCTGCCGGATCAAGCAAATTCCTTCTGAGGAACTAAAAACCCCAGGTCTTCTGCGTTTCTGTAGGCAGCATGAGCTAAGGAGATAGATGTACTTAAATGCCACTGAGCCGAATGGTTTTTGAGTCTTCAGTTACAGAACTCTTGGAAAAGCCGTGATCTTTGAATATCAGCTGTAGCACAAGTAGCTTGCAGAAGAAACTCAATGCTCTACTTTGGTGGTTTTGTCCCCAGCTCTCACATACCAGCCTTTGTCACAGACAGGGTTTCTGTCGCCGTGAAAAACACACCCAAAGATATTCCTGGAGGTGCAACCCAGAGGACAAGACAAAACTCACACTTCTGGGCGTCTGAAGTCTGGCAGTGGGAATGGTAAAAATCTGCTGCCCTACTTACATAGGCTTCTAGACACATGGCGATTAAGGAAGATACTTTTACCACTTTCTTTCCTAATAAAATAGGTACAGCCTGGCTCACCAAGCCTGGGATGTGCATACAAGCACCTCATTTTCATTTTATCCATGTAATGTCTTGCTCTCTCATATGGCTTATCTTATTAACAGGAAATTTCAGATGTCCATCTCGATCATGTCACCCCCATTTATGCCAGGACCCCGGTACTTGCACAGCCTGAGCCAGAAGGGGGTGTCCATCACGGAGCTACAGCCGCCTTCTTGTACCGGCAACCCCCAAGGGCTTGCCTTGCCCACTCGGAGGGATCATCGCCAAAATGCAGCCTCACTCACAGCCCAGAGTTTTGAAAGAAGGCAGCCCTACTCAATTACTCATTACTTAGATATTCTCCACCCTGCTCTCCAGCTGCGGCAACTCTTAGCACTCAGCTCTCCCAATTCACAGACACAGTCAGTCTTCCTGGCACCAGCCTGCCCCTTAAATGCTTGACCAGAACACGTTAACTAAGAGATACAAAACTCCCAACCCTCCCCTCTACATAAGTCCTTTTTGGCATTAACTAGTTTGTTGGTGGTGTTTTTCATAAACCTTCATAATCCAAAGGAGCTGATTATTGTCCCTTTTCCTTAGACTAAGGGGCTGTTTGTCTGCCCTTCTAACGGAGGCCACCGTAAATGAGATTGGGATTTTTTGGGACCCCTCAAGTGATGTCAAGGGGCATATATACCTAGATTGGTGAAGGGATGAAATGAAGAGGAGGGTTACTTTTAGTGTCTGTCTTTGCTAGGACTCTCTTCCTCTAAACATAGACTAAAAATAAATAAATAGCCCCGGCCGGTGTAGCTCAGTGGATTGAGAACAAGCCTGCGAACCCAAGGGTCACCAGTTCAATTCCCAGTCAGGTCACATGCCTAGATTTAGGGTCAGGTCCCCAGTAGGGAGTGTGTGAGAGGCAACCACACATTGATGTTTCTCTCCCTCTCTTTCTCTCTCCCATACCCTCTCTCTAAAAAGAAGTAAATAAAATAGTTTTAAAAATAAACTTTAGTAAGGTGATTGGCTTCAATGACATTGCTTGTCTTGTTATTACACGTAAATATCTTGCAAGTTCCATAAAATAAAAGCCATAGTTTGAGGGTGTGAAGTAAATAGAATATTGGAAGCTTTAAAAAAAATGAAATTGGCCCTGGCTGGGTAGAAATCTGTTGGTTAGAGCATCCTAATACGCCAAGGTTGCAGGTTCAATCCCTGGTCAGGGAACATACAAGAATCAACCAATGAATGCATAACTAAGTGGAATAACAAATCAATGTTTTTTTCACTCCTCCCACCTAAAGTAAATAAATAACTAACTTTTTAAAAAATAAAATAAAAATGAAATCATTAAACAATCACCTATGGATAATGCATATTTTAACACGTACAATTGCAACCTCATATTCGTGCTAGAATTCTTTATTTTTGTATCATCTTGTTCCTCTACTGAGAAGACCAATATTTTTTATTGAACTTCTATTTTATTTTATCTGAATGTATTAAAATAATAAATGTAATTTTTCACTTACAACTGTCATTATGGTTTTGCTGACTGTTGCTCAGCGTTTTTTTTCCCTTATCAAAATTCTTCCTGGTTGATTTGCTTCTTAATTTTTTCCCATTAAGTCATATAAATTTTAGGTCAGTATTTTCTCTTCTTACATTAGTTCAGAATCATAGACTCAAGCATAATCTCTTTGATATTCAAATGACCCTCATTGGCTTGGATATTTCATAACTTTCACTTCAAAAGCCTTCATTGCCTTTCATGGAAGTCTTCTGGTTTGTTTTATTTCCAGTAATTTGTAAGCCATCCATTCTGTTTTTAAAATCACTTATCTGCAAACTTTTCTCATTATAATGCTCATTTTGGTTTTAAGCAAAGTTCAATCATACTGTAGCACACATAATGGCTAGTTTAAATTTTATAATAGAAATATTTACATTCCTTATAGAACCATTATACCAGGAATGAGATAGAAACTTACTGTTTATTAAATAGATAAAGTATATGTCTTGATATAAAAAGCTGTGTAGTATTGTGTATATTGTGGACTGAAACCAAATCGGACCCTCTGGGAGATACAGAAAGTATCCAATATTGCCTTGACTCAACATGTATCCTTCAAGTTCTTAAAGTGGCCTCACACACATAGGCTACATTACTATGAACTGAACTCCAGACTTTGTTTGGATTTTACCACTTTTTCTATTAGTGTCTTTCTGATCCAGGGATCCAATCCAGGGTACCAGCGTGATCATTTTTGTGAAACTTGACCAATGTCTCCTTTCTGGCTTTTAATCCAGCTTTGTCAGTCTTCCCACCCCTTTCGATGATTGACAGGTTGATTGACATGCCCAGCTCTGGTAGAGTGAGGTCCCATCACTGGGCCCTGTCTTCCATGGTAACCCCCTTCTCGCAATCCTCTTGGGGAAAGGATGTCCGACCCACCCCACTTTAAATTAATTTTGCTTTTTGATTATAGTCAACAACAATATTCTATTAGTTTCAGATATACACTAGAGTGATTAGACATTTATATGGCTTACGAAGTGACTAACCCGGTAAGCCTGATACCCACCTGATAACCATATGTAGTTATTACAATGGTCCCTATGCTTCTCACTTCACTTTGGAAACACATTTCAGGATGCTCCAGGATCTGCTCTGCCTCCAGGAAAGGGATCTGGAAAATACGGTTTTTACCCTCCTGAAATTTAAACAAAACTGGAGAGCTAAGTGATATACCAAGGGGGATATTAAAGAAGATTGCGAGACAATATAACACAGGATGCATTTATGTGGTAGGGATTATAATAATAAACTAGCAATTGAGGGAGGGCTTTTCAGAGAAGACTGCATGAAAAAGAGAACCTTGAAGCAGGCTTTGAGGAAAATGTTAGAGAGACAGTTTTGGAGAAGTAGGAGAAACTTATTTTCACACAATGAGTTATGGCATGGGCTAGAAATAAATTTGAAGGCAACGGAAGGTTGATGAAGAGATGCTGAACTTATTAGAACAGAAATTCCACTGGGGAGATCAGTGGACAGAGGTGGATTGCACTGAGGAGGAAGTGAGATTAACTAATGATTTGGCTTATGTGGACCTATCTTGGAGGACTTTCTCTGTCACTCATTAGTCATCATCCCTGGTTTTGAGCATGCTATTTCACCACTCAAATTTTCATGTTCTTTTTCTTTAAAAAAATGAGCACAACAAACATCTCTATTTCATGTTTTTTAATGAAAAATAAATGGAAACACAGAAAAGAAACGAATGAGCATCGTGATAAATATTCATTGTTCAGCAGTCCTTAGCTATTATTATGACAAGGGAAGAGATGGCCCAAAATTCTGGATTCGAGAGTCTTGGTTTTATCTTCTAAGCCGTTTAAAATTCTGTTTTTCCTTTATGGTAATCTGAAGAGAATTATGTATAAATCATAGCAGTCTGGCAGGAACGTGCAAGAAGTGTGAAGTTTTCAGGCATGAAGACAAGAAGAGAAAGAAGGCCAGGTCAGAAAACTGCACCAGGACTCTGGAAATGGAGAGTGAGGGTAGAATTTTTTAGAGGAACATCCAAAGAAGAATCAGCAGAAATGAGAAACAGAAGGTCATTTGGGAAGAAAGATGATATTAAATGATTTAAGACCTGGTAGGAATGGCCAGTCAACACTGGAATTGAGACATCCAGTTTAAAGCAGCATCTGGGGAATAAACTATTTACTTTATCCAGTTCATGGCAAAAACTAACAATACAGAAGAATTCATTAAAACTGTACATTTACACACAGCTGGAAAGCAAAGCGCTAACATTTATGAGGCAAAAAAAAAAAAATCAATCTTCACAAAAGAAAGACAAGGTACGTTAACTGGTATATAAGGGAAGAATACTCAGAAGAGCAGTTCAAGGAAATTTTAACTGCCAAGGGTAATGGAGCAGCCGATAAACTAAGTTCTAAGACCACTGGACTTAGTGATGAATTTTGCTAACTATGAAGTGGAGATGCTCTTTGTCGAGATAGAAGCAAAATGAAGCAGCTGAAAGGGAAGATCTTTTCGGGAATGTAATCACACTAGTAGTTCATCTTACAGCATCCCCTGCACATTCACGCCCATGCATGCATGCTTTTCTTTTATATTATCTGCACAAGCAACTCTATACTCTTAGCCTCTTACTTTATATTTTTATATTTGCATTAAGCAAGCATTTATTATGATCAGGGGTGCTCTATAAATTAAAAAGCTGATCACTTTTGTTGTCTTTTAACTGGTGTAATTCATCCCTGAAAGTTTTTGAGTAATGAGGATGGAGCAGGGTTGTATCATGTCTAAATGTTTTGCAAAAATAACATGTTTGACTGATAGGAGAAACTGTGTGCTGGAATCCACGGAAGCCAGACTGTGGGTAACAACTAAGAACTATTGTCAGAAGCATCACTAGTAGTTAGTACCCAAATATATAGGAGAATAAAGCGAACTTTTTCACACCACAATCTGGTCTGAAATTACACAGTCAGGCATACTGCATTCACTGTGGAACAAGTCCATACTTATCCATTTTATCTTAACCTATTTGTATCTTAGAGAGATTGCCCTGTGCCATTGTTCCTGCCAATTACTTGTCATCTCTGCAAAATTGCATCATGATAGCCGCAAACTAGTTTTGATTTGGGAAAAAAGCATCTCAGGCAACGACGAATATGCTGTTGACAGATGTTACTTTCATGCTCTGTGGGAAGGAGCCCCAATTTCTAACGCAGACGGATCCTGACTAAACCAGGTCCAGATCAAATTACTCAGCCTCTGTGTCCTAGGTGCACTCTTTACATGTCCCTACTAACCCGTTTTTGTGCAGTTACTTTTGTGCATATTCTGAATTTCTCTCAGGCAGGAGGCACTGACGGTAGCTGTTTAATAAACCATGTGCAGAAAGAAAGGGAGAGATAGAAGTAATTATCAGCTACAGCTGCTGAGCTGCCATGACTAATATCCAAAGGGAAATTTCTGACATCTCTGTAAATTCAGCCCTGGCTGGTGTGGCTCAGCGGATTGAGTGCTGCTCTGCGAACCAAAGAGTCGCCAGTTCGATTCCCAGTCAGGGCACATGCCTGGGTTGCAGGCCAGGTCCCCAGTAGGTGGTGTGTGAGAGGCAACCACACATTGATGTTTCTCTCCCTCTCTTTCTCCCTCCTTTACCCTCTCTCTAAAAATGAACAAATGAAACCTTAAAAAATAAAATAAAATCTCTGTAAATTCAGGTTTCAACAATTTCTGTGTAAGGGAGGAAGATGTTTTTTCCTTTTACCTTAGGTTCTCTGCTGGGTCCCTTTAACAAGAGACAGGTTCACAGGAGAAAAGCATCCAGATTTATGTAATAATAAGTTTTAGGTGGCACAGGATTCTTCCCAAAGAAATGAAGATGTGAGGAAGCAGGTACACCTGAGCATTTTTATGCTGTGTTCAACGAAGGGTAGAAACTTCTGGAAAATTATGATAGGACCCAGGGTCTGAGCTAAGTGGGGTAACTGGGGGACACTCAGCAAGGCCTGTTTGTTAAGATTCCTCTGGGCATCCCTTTGTCTTTGGAGAATAGGTTGTTCCTCTCCTCCGGGCATGGAGCCGGGACCTCTCCCCTGAGGGTCTCATGCCCTGCTTCAGGGCCTGGTCAGAAAGTCCTTCCCGTGCCTGCCCTTTCTCAGGCTCCTTCAGAAGTGGAATATGCCCAGGGGCTGTGCTTTGGGGTACTGCATCCGGAACCCTGTCACTTTGAAAACCTCAGAAAGACTTCAGGGAATTTACCCAAACTAACACATATCGGAGACAGTGGGAAAGTCCTGTTTGTTGAGCAACTGTGCATCAGACAATTAATAAACAGTATGGTATTTGCTCTCAGCAAAGTTTGGGGGTAGATTTTATCTAGATTTAGAAATAAGAAGACAGAGGCTCGTGGGGGATGGGGCTTAAGAAGCTGCTGAAGATCCCAAACTAGCAGGCAGTCAAACTGGTATGGATCCCTGTTCTAATTAAACATATAGAGCCCTGCCTTATCTCCCCTCTCTTCTGCCTTTCTTCCCTTCCTGATGTCATCCACCTTTTCTCTTGTTTTCTGTGCCTATCTAATCAGACTTTTTTTTTTTTTTTTGGACATTTGATGTTTTGGCTACTAGCTCCTTCCAAAACCATCAGGAGATTTCCTTGTCCTATCCCCCGAGGATGGATAAGAGCCTGGCCTTCAGGCCTCGGGATCCAGAGCACAGGGGCATCCAGGTCCATCACTGCTGTCTCTTCATTGAGTTTTCTAGAGTTTTCCATCCCAGCTTCCTCACCGATCCCACAGCCAGCAAGGTCCTGAAGGTCAAACACAACATCTTCACTCAAATATTTCTAGGTTCTAGGCTCTAGACATGCAGTAACAGTTCGAGAAAAACAAGGACATGGGGGGGATCAATTAATTAAGTAATCAATAGTTTTGGCTTTGGGGAGATTGGTTATTTTCACCCCATGTTCACTTTTCCCCCATTTTTCCTTTTTTTTCTCCTACTGGCAACATATCCTCCCGTGTGGTCAGAGAGCAAGCACTTCGGTCACTTGAAACAGATACAAAGAATACTATTATAATACGTGTTTATATACATCGAAACTCGCTGGGCTAACAGAGCAAAGAGAGCCTGGGCTGAGCCTTGGCTCTACCGGCCGACTTGTTACATTGCCTTCAATTTTATAGCCTATTGAGTATCAGTTATTTCATCTGAAATGATGGGTAAAACTTTTTGATGTTTTATTTACTTAGCGATCCTAAGTGCCTAGAACAAAACAGATAGCTCCGTGCTGAGGGCTGAAGAATGCACCATCTAGTATCTGTTTTCTTGGTTGCCGTGGGTTTAAACATGATCAATGTGAAGTGTTTCAAGACTACCAGCTAAGTCAGAGTTCAATAAACATTAGCCATTATTGCTTGGGGAGGGCCACTCTTCCCACAAACACTTCCACTGGCTACAATTTATTGCGCCATTGGCTTTCTCAAAAGTTCTTATGTAAAGGTCTGTGTCGTTGAAGAGAATATCCTCCATGCTATTCATTGTTACAAATTTATGACGGAAACAAGCTGCTGTCGGCACCAACATATATGCTTCCTGTAATACGTCCTTGGACACTGTGTAACCATCCTGCTTTCTATTTCTCTTGGACGCCAGGGAGCTCACAATGAAAATTCAATGCTTGTGCTACTTCAGACATGCGATGTTGCAATGTTGGTAACATTCTCTGCCCTTTGTGGACTATTTTTGAAAATGTAAATTTGTTCCTGATGTTCTATAGTCTGTAATATTTCCTATACTATTGTGTGTCCTGAATATTGTCTAATATTGTTGAATTGTATTTTTAGGAAATTGATTATTTTTAAAAATGTTTTAATCTTTATCATACTTTTACATTATCATGTAGTCCCCTTACGCCCCTTCCCCCACTGTTAAAAATATAAAATGTATACCATAAAGCAGTTTGTGAGTAACCACATTATGTTTTCCAAGTAATTTAATCATTTAAGTGTGAGTATCAAACAATTCCCATGGATAAATATAATGGAAAATATAATAAATTAGCTCTGGAATGTTTATTATTGAAAAAGTAGACATAAAGAGGCTTAAAATATAATTGTATAAACATATAAATGGCATTTTACCTTTTTATTTGTATTCATTGACTTTAGAGAACATGGAGAGGAGAGAGAGGCAGAGAGAGGGAAGCATCGATCTGTTGTTCCGGTTTTTGATGCATTCATTTGTTGATTCTTGTATGTGCCCTGTTCGGGTATTGAACCCACAGTCTTGGTGTATAGGGTTGACGCCCTAACCAACAGAGCCACCCAGCCAGGGGGCGTGTTTGTTTTCTTAATTGTGATGTTTGTAATTTTCATGTGTACTATTTTAAAGCCAAAACAAGGGTCTTCAAATACACACACCAAAAAAGCAAAATAATTACTTTTATTTTATTTAAAGATTTTATTTTTATTTATTTTTAGAGAGACAGGAAGGGAGGGAGACAGAGAGGGAGAGAAACAGCAATGTATGGTTGCCTCTCACATGGCCTTCACGGGGACCTGTCCCGCAACCCAGGCATGTGCCCCGACTGGGAATCGAACCGGGACCCTTTGGTTCCCAGCCCGCGCTCACTGAGCTACACCAGCCAGGGCTAATTACTTTTATTTTTAATGTAACTTAGAAAAAGCTCAATTTACACTGTTGAAAAATTGCATATGCCGTTCAGTGTGAAATAACGCCATCATACCCAATAGGACAAATCAGGTTCAATTAGGATAGTTTATACTAAAAAGTTACAAATTAAGGCCTAGGTACTTCTAAGTGGAGTAAGTCCTCAGTGTTGTCAATAGCTTCTGTGATGTTAAGCCGAACAAGGGAGAATGAAGCCAATTTTGTCACAGGCTAATTGATGCCTCAGCTCCTAAGAGATGTCATCCCTGTTACAATGAAACAATGTTGAACAAAATAATGTTATTCAAGTGCCTGCTATATATGTGTTTCCAAAGAAAGCAATCTTTGGATAAAAGGTTTATTAACATGTCTAATTACCATATTTTGCTGTCAATAATGTGCGCCGGTGTATACTGCTCACCAACATTTTTGACCCAAACGTTCAGGGAAAAAAAAATCTTTCCTTTTAATTTTTTAATTCAGTTATTTATCTATTTATGTTTAGAAACAAAACTGATTGTTGTATTCTAGGGTATTATTTTGCATATGGATATCACTATTGCTTTTTAGAGTTAACTTTTAGTGCATAAGCATAAATAAAAGAATTGAAAACATTTATGTAGATGCAGAATAGTACTACCCATGGATAATGCACATCCTTATTTTTCACTCAAAAATTTGGGCAAGAAAGTGTGCATTATACATGGCAAAATGTGGTAATTCCTTTCATGTTTTGATGCCTTTTGGTATCTTCAGTATTCTTCGACCTCTGTATCACATTCTTTCGTGTAGTTGCTACAGGCTTTCTCTTGTGATTACTGGCTTATATACAATACTTTAAAATTATAACACCCTATTTTAAACTGATAACAGCTTAACTTCAGTAGAATTCTCAAACTTGATAATATTTTCAATATGGCATCCTATTCTCTTCTTTCCTGAAATATGTCTCGTGCAAAATCCTCACATAGTATGGGAGTTCCCTTGCATGCAACGTGTCCCGTTTTTCTAGCCACTTTTAAAATTCTTTCCTTGCCTTTGACTTGTGACAATCTGATTATAAGGTGTCTCGGCATAGTCCTATCTGGGTTCGACCAATTTGGAGCCTCTTGGGCCTGATGGGGCCCTTTTCTCTCTCCAGGTTCAGGAAGTTTTCAGCCATTATTGTTTCAAATAGACGTTCTGTCCCTTTCAGTTTTTCTTCCCCTTCCAAAACTTCAGAATACGATTATTGTTTCTTTACATCGGGGCCCACAGGTCTTGTAGATATTCTGTCTTCCTTTTTATTCATTTTCCTTTTGCTCCTCTGACTGGGTGGTTTCTGATGCTCTGTCATCCAGGTTGCTGATTCTGTCTTTGGCATGGTCAAGTCTGCTTCTGAAACTCTCTAGTGAATGCTAATGCTTAATCATTATAGTTTTCAACTGTACCATGTGTGTTTTGTGATGGTTTCTTTGGTCTTGTCGATGACCTTATTTTCGTTCACACGTTGTTTTTATAATTTTGTGTGGTTGGCTGTGTGTTCTTACAGTTCTCTACACATTGTGAGGAGGATTATTCTGAATTCTTTGTCTGACAGTCCTTAGCTCTCCATTTCTGTTAGATCAGGTATTAGAGTTTTGTTGGTTTCCTCGGAGGTCATATTTGCCCATTTGGGGTTTCTGTGTGTGTGTGTGTGTGTGCATGTGTGATCCCAGATTTCTTATGTTGGTATCTACACATTTGAGTAATTGGGTTTTTCTTCTAGACTTTATAGGTTTGCTCCAGTCAGTTCAGTTTGAATTTCTGGGTGTGTCTGTTGGTAATGACCGTAGGCAGCCGGGACCTGATATTATGGTTTAATTTTGGGTGACATACAATGGTTCAAGCTCTGAGGTCAGGCCGGTGGGGGGGGGTGCCACTGACTGAGAACGTTCAACGTGACTGCCAGCTTGGTTCCCTGCACCAGTGAGCCCATAGGATGGACTCCAGGTTGTCTGGACTTCCTGGACAGGCACACTGGATAGTCAGCATACTGGGTACTACATTCTGTAGCAGATGGGGGTTAAATTAGCTTTTCTATAGGATGGGACCCTGTAGCACTCCTGTTTGAGACCCAAATCAGGCACGAGTGCGCACTGGATTCCCTGGTCAAGGGAGGCCACCAGTTTTGCCCCAATGACAGGGAAAGCCCCGGCTGTCCTCTCTGTTCAGGCACCGCTGCAAACAACATGGGCTCTGCAGCTTCCCATGTGCTCTGGTTAGTCCGCAGAATGGGCAGGCTGGAGAATGTATCTACTAATTATGAATTTGTTTCCCTGCCCACGTGCAACAGCAGAAGCAGCTGTGAAGCTGGTATACCTCTCTGTTTGTTGTCTTAAGTCAAACCGACCTGCGCGCGCCAGGCTCCGGGGCCAAACAGGTCCACTGCCTTTGCACTGCGAATGCTTGGCTCTGCCTGTGCCTGTCTCAGCCAGAGTGCTGGACGGCGGGACTGCCAAATGCTCTCGCCAGCCTTCTGGTCAGGTGGGGTGAGGACCACAGTGGGTGGGATTATGTTTCAGTCCATCCCCTGGGTGGGGTGGGGGGTGGGGCTACGCCAGGCCACTCCCAATTTCCCAAATAGACGCTCTGGTTGATAGGCGCTGGGAGCCACCCGCCGCCTTTGCTCTGAATGGCTCCCCTGCCCATACATAGCCGTGGAATCCTCCACACCCCGCACTGCTGTGCTCTGGGTCTGAGCAGCTCTGCCTGTGTCTCAGCTGAAGTGTTCTGGGCCGCACAATTTCCAGATGTTCCTGGCAGCACCTCTGGTCAGGTGTGCCCGGGAGGCTGTGAATCAGCTCCTTCCTGGCCATGATAGCAAAACATGCCTTGCTTGGGAATTCAGTCAGGCAGATGTGAACCCTGCTGAGTTCCCTGGTTAGCGTGGAACCACAGACCTAGTTCTGCAGGTCTGCCAAGTCTCTGGTGAGGACTTGTGCATGGGCGGGCACTGGGGTTCCAAACTGGATTTGCAGAAGCCCCGGTAGCAAGCCCCTCCCCTCTCCCTGCAGGGTCTGAGTCCCGGTGGTTGAGCCCTACCTGTTCCCCTGCAGTCCTCTGTGGCAAGATCAGAGTAGGGGTTCCCACCAAGCCACTCACGATGCTGGGGGCGGGAGGGCGGCTGGTTGTCCTTCCAGGGTCCTCTTTCCCACTGGAGGAACTGGAGGCTCCCCGAGGTGCTGCGCTGGCCTGGGGGAGGGGCGATGTGTGGTGCGTGTGCAGCCTCTTCTCTCGCGGCTCTGGAGCTGGTCTGGGACTTTGTAGTGCAGGGAGAGCTGCAGCCTTCCCTGTGCTCTAGGATTCTCGGTGGTATCTTGTTCTCCAGTCATTGTTAGCTGTTCCTCCTGGACAGGAGAACAGAGTCAGAAATGACTGTTTGCTACTTGGGAATACTCCTCTCTCAATTTTATTCAAACATTGTAAAAAAAAAAATCACACTCAATTTTTGTTCCTTCTTTTAGCTATGGACAATTCATTTGAAAAGTTTGAAAATAGATTAATTACATATTGAAAATTAAATGGACAGGTAAAGTATGTGAAATAATTTGAAGCTGTAGCCTCATGCCCATAGGAACTAATTTGTCTTCAGGTTAAGATTTTTAGTTTCTTATGAAGTTTTTCCAACATTCATAGAAGCTATCAACTTAGGTATTTTGATTAGTATGTCAACTTTCAATACGAGCTTTTCTTCACTTATTTTAAGGCCTTCCTTTCTTCCTTCCTTCCTTCCTTTTCTCCATCATTCTTCCTCTCTGTATTTTTCTTTCTTGGTCAATGGCCCTTTCTCTTCTATCCCATTTTGACCGTTCCCAAACAAAGCAGTAACATTAATTCATGCAAGTTGCTGGGATTTTCTAGTTTAAACCTTTATATTTATTTATACTCCAAATGTTCACCTGCCCCCACAACCAAGCCTAAATCTTGTATCCTTCCACACTTGCATTTTCTACACTCCCAAATACTAAAAAATAGTTGCTATAGCCATAGTTCCTGTTCTATGCAGGTAAATAATGTTACATTATGCCCTGCGGCCTATATTTTGTGTGATTTTGCAGAATAGGTGGACTTACAGAACAGGAATGGGTACAAGCTGTTTCTTTTTAATTCTCCTTACAGTTCTTCCTATACATGCTGAAAACATCTCTACGAGAAACACTTTTTTTTTTAACCCCACTGGCAGATTGTATGCCTAATAGCTCCCCATGTTCCACAGAAATGTTAGGACCTGTACACGGTAGTTCCATTCATTTTCCTTTCTTGTAGTGTCCTTTTCGAAGTATATTAATTTGCAATAAAAAAATGTTTTTCCATTTGTCTTTTGCAAAGTTATTAAACTAAATTTCTGTCTTCTTCTGTGCATGCGTGTGTATGCGTGGGTACTTCCCATCGGCTATTTGCGATGGCCTATTTATACATTTATATAAAATTGTTGATGTTTCCTTCACCTATGGAACATGTAAACCAGTCACTTTAGGTTGCTAGTTGACCAACATTGATTGTGAAATGTCATGAAATTTGCCACAAGTTGGAGGCAGTTAATGCTCCTTGCTTTAATTTTGGACTGATTATTCCTCTACCGAAATGCGTACTCAGAAGAAAGACATAGGTTACAAATACATTGATTAGTACTCTAAGGAAACGGTAGGATCCATTATTTCAGTAGGTTTTGATTAAATTGTATTATACATTTACTGTGTACCCAAATAGTTTTTTCTTTTTTTATTTCCACATTTTTTATTGTTGTTCAAGTACAGTTGTCTCCATTTCCCCCCACCTCTCCCCCCGCCCCACCCATCCCCACTCCCACCCTTGATTCTACCCCCTTGGGTTTTTTCCATGTGTTGTTTATACATATTCCTGAAAACCCTTCCCCCTCCCACCCCCCTCTGGTCACTATCAGTTTGTTCTTAATTTCGATGTCTCTGGTTATATTTTGCTTGCCTGTTTGTTTTGTTGATTAGGTTCCACTAATAGGTGAGATCATATGGTATTTGTCTTTCACCACCTGGCTTATTTCACTTAGCATAATGCTCTCCAGATCCAAATATTGCACAAACACAAATATTACCTGTATGTATAAAACAACTGAACTTCTGTCAAATTCTGTAATTTTATTTATGACATATACCATGTATCTAGAGTTTACCAGAATTTTGATCTTTTTCATCTAAAATTATTTTACATATAATGAGCCCGGCTGGTGTAACTCAGTGGATTGAGCGCAGGCTGGGAACCAGAGGGTCCCGGTTCGATTCCCAGTCGGGGCACATGCCTGGGTTGCAGGCCAGGTCCCCGATTAGGGCCATGTGAGAGGCAACCATACATTGCTCTTTCTCCCTCCCTTCTCCTCTCTCTGAAAATAAATAAATAAAATCTTTAAAAAAAATGATTGCTCATGGAGATTAGTGAATTTAGGAGTACTGTTACTTGTTATTGGTCCTCATATGTAAAGTAATATTAGTTTAACACCAAATAAAGTTTTTCTGTATATAAAAGACAGTTTTCACGTTGCATGAGGAACTGTAATATGTGTAAACAATTTGAACTACTGCTGAGATTTCTTTTAAGCCCAAGGAAAATATTACTTCATTAATTTGTCAAGGTTACTGGTTCTAGAATTGATGTGTAAAATAACACTTATAAGATTGTGTTAAATTAAATATTCAAGTATACTTCATTTTAAATAAAACTACAAAACCCTTCAGTGCCTGTTGAGGCAGAAAATTACATATACAGGTGATACCTCCCAATTTTCACATTTGCTTTTTATTCCCCACATATAGTATTTAGTACTTAAACAATTTATAAGCCCAATTTCACTACATTTTACAATTTTATTCTTGAGGTATCTCCTTGCTTATTTTGGAAACATACATCTCGTTGGAATAACAGTCCATGATTATTTTTTTAAAAGATTTTAGAGAGGGGAAGGGAGGGAGAAAAAGAAGAGAAACACCATTGTGTGGTTGCCTCTCACATGCCCCCTACTGGGGACCTGGCCTGCAACCCAGGCACGTGCCCTGACTGGGAATCAAACCGGCAACCCTTTGGTTCACAGGCCCACACTCAATCCCCTGAGCCACACCAGCTGGGGTAATTTTTTAAATTTCTATCGGGATGTTTCACATGGAGTTTCTCCCCTAGATGACACATTGTAACCATGGGTTGACCGTTAGATTTTGATGTGTTATGTTTTCTCTCTCAGCCTTTCTCTGTGTTACAGCTAGTCTTCCCTGGTTAGCATTCTAGTCACCTGGACCATTCCTTACCGTCCTTCTCTCTCCCACAGGCTTCCTTGGGGCTTGCAGCCTTGGCCATAGCTTAGCTGGGCATACATTAGTCGCCGATGACATCTCAGCCCTTTGTCTCACTGCTAAGGACCGAGCACATGGCAGGCATGTAGAAAGCGTGTATGTGCGTTCACTGAATCACGGCTCACAAACTGCTTTCATGTCTGTGGTTCCTCTGACCCTCACATCAGAGCTTAGGTTGGCAGGAAAATCGCTGTTATCCCGGCATCATATATGAAAATACGGAGGCTTTCAACATGTAAATGCCTTGCTAACCATTATGGAGACGTATACTGAAGTGTTATATCTAGAAACCTGGGCTCTCAGGGTTCCCTCCCCTCCCCCTCTCTAATAGCCAGTTTCCTACTTAATCATCTGTATCTGGATACTGCACACTGTATCTCAGAATACTGTTTTCATATCCTGTGCTTCCAGATAAAACCACCCAAATCTCTCTCGGGTTGAAGACACAGACATGCATGTAGCAGCCATGTAATCATATATGATGTCTTTGATGTTAGAAATCACAGAACAATTTACTGTCTGTGGAACAGCACAATAAAATGATGCTTTACAAAATGAGAAAGTGAATTTTACATGTATCATTGATCTTATAAGTTCTCTGCATCATGTCTTTAATTAGAGTTTTGACCTAGTTTCTTCACTGTTGGAAAATCATACATAGAGAGAGAGGCGAGGACACACTCTCATCCAGAAGATTCTCTCCATAGAGTGATAAACTCAGGATAAGAACATGATAACTTTCGGCCAACAAAGGATATATATCAGACTAATCTTTGAACACCGCTCAGGAGATAAGAGTCTGGGGACTCTAGGGGAAGAATCATGTGAACAGGTTTTATCAGTATCTTCCTACACAGGTGACAATCAAACCATGGTTACTGGATTGAATGAGACTCCTTAGATCGAATACCCAATACGCTTGTTCTAGTTACTTAGAGTGAGTCCTGTTTATTCTGGGCTTGCAAGCATAATATGGTGAGAAAAATAGCAATTACATAAGCCAGAGTCGAGAAACAGTCTTTTTTTTTCTTCTTTTTTTAAGCAACACAAATCACTGAGAAACGTTGAACTACCGGTCTAGCTCTATCACTCCTGTATAAAAGGGCTGTAAAAGTTAGAGCTAAATGTACCCAGGAAAACAGGGGGAGGGCGGGTCAATAGAAAGTTGGGGGCAGAGATTCTTGCATCGCCCAGCAGACACACAGCATGCATGTAGAATCAGTAGATGAAAGAGGGGGAAAAACGAATCAACAGTTGAAGACCCAGCTCAGTGCCTAATGTGCTCCACACACAAGATTGTTTAATCCTGATGATCATCTATAGGTCCTCGTTATTATCCCAGTTATTATGAAAACACTCTATCTTGGCGAGAGTATGTAATTTGCTAAAAACGGCAAAGCTGCTATGCTATTCACCCAAACATGAATCTCTCTCTATTGTTTCTCTGTGTGTATATAACATTTAGTATGCATAATATTTGTTAAAATATCATAACAAGTCTATTTCTTAATCTAAAATATTTGGGGAACGCTCGTTCCTTAAAATGCTCAGACAATCAGATAATTTTGGAATTCCTTCATTGATTATCTTATTTGTGGTATTTGCATTGATCATCATCATACTTGACTGAGGCTCTTGTAAGCTCTGGAAACTAGTGAACTCCACCTGAAGTTTCACAACACGTGCGTTAGAAATTCAGTGGTTTGTCTTACTGGACGTGACATTAATTACTTTCCAAATCCTTTGAATTACTTGTGACAGGCTACCAAAACAAATACGTAGGCATGTAGTTAACTTTGCATTTACTGAATTCGGAGCTTTTGTTTGCCTGTTAAGAGAGTCAGGGACCACCTATCCTGTCTGAGGAGTTTGCTCACAGACTTTAAAAATTGCCTGAGGACAATGGGTGGAACGATCCATCTACTGACAAGACAGGAGAGCATATCCTGTGTGGCATATAAGAAAAGTTATGTCAGACGCATGCTCATAAGATACACAGTGTGCAAATGACATGTTTGTGCCTAGAACACCCATCCCACAGAACCATTGGGTACTAGTGACTCCTTCCTGGCTCTCACCTCTGGCAGCCTATACTCAAGGCAGCTACCCTCTTCCTCGGACCCAAGGAATGTCTCCAAGCTCCTCCTTCCGTCCTCAAGTTCAGAACGTGCTCTCCTTTGGCGAGCCTGTCTCTTCCCTCCTGCTGCTCTCCTTGCCCAGCGAGTCGGTAGTGGACTCTCTCACACAGCAGCCCCCTGGACCCGTGTTTCTGAGCTGGTCCAACGTCAGTGGCAGAGATGCTCACGCTGGACCTGTGTCTCCATGCGCCCGCTTCCCAGGGATGGCGACGCCGGATACCATGCGATATACCAAAATCTAAGACTGATTTATAGACCCGTTGAAAACCTCCCAGGGAACAGTCTGAGGGCAAAGGGCAACCTTAAGAACTGTTATTATTGAGTGACATGAGAGCAAAAACACTTACAAAAATGGGATTTCATTAAACGGTGGCATTTCTGGGTTTACTTCAAATGGCTATGCGGTGAACGGCTTTTGAAAGTGTACTTAATGTAAAAAGAAAATGCAGGTCAAAATCAAAATCAATAACTGCTGCAGCTAGGTATCTTTAAATTTAAAAAAACTATTTGGCTGTGTTAAATTGCTGCAGCTGTGTATGCTGCTCAATAATGACGCATAGGTGGCCAGGGAGGGCTCGCATGTGCCCACCCGTAAACCAGAAGAGGATGAGTTTTTGTGTCTGGGCAATGGAAAGCCCGCTGTGATGGAATGAGGTAACCCCCAAACAGCTTCGACCAGTAGATACAGCACAAAATTGCTGGCCTGTGACCTGCTGCAAGTCCTAGCACCTCGTTGATCACACCACTTCACTTCACGAGAAGGGAGACGCGTGGCCTCATACGGCTATTTTCAGAGCATCAGGGAAGCCAGCTCCAGGGGACAACTCTCATAGGATATTCTAGTGAATGACGCCCGATAGCATTGCTTAGCGTGTCATCTTATAGCCGTAGACAGTGGATTTATCTGTTGCCTTTCTGGTTGTTTTTTGGACAGTGCAGATTAGGTAATATATGCTAAAGCGCTTTGCAAAGTTTAAAGTGTGACATAAATGTGAACGACAAAGTTAATAAAATAATCCTCCCCCAAGGCGACACCAAATAATAGATAATACAGAGCACTGGACTCCTCGTATAAATAAAACAAAAGTAAAGGTACTGTTATTCTCAACCTTCTAGAGGTGAAGAAACTGAGGTGTGGGGATCACATAGCTCAGTTGTGGAGGAGTCTCGAACCCAAACAAGTGGCCTTGTCCAGGTGGCTCCGCTGGTTGGACTGTTGTCCTGTGGGCCAATGGATGTTTCTCTTTCATAGCAACTATCCCCTCTTCTCTCTGTCCCTCTCTCCCTCCCTCCCTTTCTCTAATATATAAATATATATATGTATCATGTATCATATTTATATATATGCTATATATCATATATATGGTGTACATGATATGTATATAAAACCAAACAAGTTGACATATAAGAATGATAAAATTCCTAACCACTAAGTTATCCCTAACTTATAGCACAATTATTTGAAATCATAGCATTGCATTTTGTCACTTTATTTCTCATAAAACAACCAAGGATATGAAAAACCTGGGACATGCCTCCATAGTGTTGATTTTAGGATTGCAGGATGCTTGAGATGCAGCTCAGATTACTGACTAGAACATAGTAGCACAGGAACATATGTGAACATAGTGCATCGTCAGAGCTTTGGCTGACCTTTCGGGTCCAGCTGGTACAGACCAGGTGGCGTGAGGTGACAGGGTGCAGACCCTGGAACGCACTGCCTTCCTCAGTATGACTTGCGTTAATATCCTGAGGAAATAATTCATACCTGATTTGTCTCTGGATTTTTACTGTCACAAAAGAGCAATGTTTTGCACATAATAGGCACTGGATAAAGATCATTTGAATGCACAAATTCTATGGGGTGATGATGTAAAAGGAGCAATTATTCTGTCATAAAGTAAAAGAGACTAAGAAAGGCTTTTGGGTGTATATTAGAAAACATGTTTTTGACATCTAAGAGATATGCATATTCATTTTACTTACTGGTCTATTTCCTTTTAAACTTAGAAATAGTTATCAGTTAAGTGAAAAGAATTGTTTGTAATTGAGGTGCATGAAAACGAAACTTAGAAAAGAAAACAATTCAGTCTGAATCTCCCGAATCATGTGCTCAGTGGTAGTAATCAGTACTAGAAAATGCATTTGGTTTTGTTTTTTCACTCTAACTAATATGTGGCATTCAAGAATGCCCAATGTAATATTGACCTTTGGGTTGTAATCAACGAGTAATTCAAAACCACTTTTGAAGGCACAAATAGAGTAGCCGTGTTGTTACACTTGGCCTGCATTACACACAGAGAGTGAATCACCTTTCCATCAATACTGAAAGAAAATTAAAATTCCCCTGCATTCACTGCTCAAGTTATCAACAAATATTTACTAGGCACAAAATATGTGCTCAGCCCTGGGGTAAAATACGGGTAAATAGTTTGCTCTCATAGAGCCGACATCCTACCAGGAGCTAGATTTTCTGCAAGACCGAAGGCACGTGTCATCTGCAAGTCCAAGTGTTTGCATTACGTCATTGTTATGATTCCTTTGTAAATATATCCTTCTACATCCAGATGTATTTTAATGTTCCTTATCATTGGCCTCTAAAGATTCCCCATTAAAATAAGTATTGATACCTAGCTTAAAAGATTTAGTTATTACGGAAATTTTATTATAATAATTTCCTTCTTTGTAATGTCAGATCGCCATGGTATTAATGTACAAAAAATAGTTTTTATACATGTGAACAGCACTTATTACCTTCATACAAGATACAAACTAACCACATGGTGCAGACTGACAGCAGTGAGGGGGGAGGAGGGAGGTGGGGTTGATTGAAAGAAGGCGAAGGGATTAGTCAAAGAATATACATGAAGGGCCCGTGGACATGGACAGCAGTGTGGGGAATGGCAATGGAAGTGGGGGGTGGGCTGGGCAGAGGGGGGTGAAGGGGGAAAACTGGGACAACTGTAATAGCACAAACAATAAAACATTATTTAAAAAAACTAACCACAAATTTCAGAAATACTTTAAATTATCTTCAGTTGATCTGGCAGCTTCTTTCTCTTCATATGGCCAGACTGCCCACTTTTTAGTTTGCTGACTTAATAGAAAAGGAAATTAAGAAGACCTTACATTTTAAGAAATTCCCATGTCTCCTCATTCTGTATGACTTTCCCTAACACTACTTCTTAGATGGTATATCACAACAAGACACTAGCTTTTCAAACTGGCACTTGAAAAGAATAGGCGATAAAAAGAAATATGATTTGACTCCTTTTATCCTCTAGAAATTTCCAGGTGAGACACACAGCTTCTAGACACCACCTGAGGAAGCGGTCACACGTTCTCTAGCAAGGCTTCGGTGCAGATGGAGCCGATGTGCATCGTGGCATTGTGACACAGATGCCAAGGGCCTTGCTGTGATGTGGTTCTAAGGCTGAACTACAGAAAAGGAATGCTGTGTGCATCACATTTATTTAACCAAGTATTCAGTCAGTAATGCACCCTGGTGTACACACCTCACTAGCATCCTTACTCTGAGAGAGATATAGGAGTTACTTGAGAGATCACTATTATGATGTCGTTTAATCATAGTTTTAGTATTTCAATGAGAAAAATCTCATTTCTCAACATTGGAATGTTTCTGAAATTCTGTTTTTTCCAATGTCTAGCTCTCTAAAGCTACATAATCTACCAAAAACAGGCCTTAAGATCTATGAGTACTGACCAGTGTTGAAAAGCCAGAGGTCCGTAGTTCAACTGCCAGGGAGGGAATCCGGGCTCACACACTTTCTAAATATGTGACCCCAAGCAAGATGATCATTTCTCTGTGTTTCAGTTTTGTGTATGCAAAACAAAAAAAATAATACCAGCTTTATGGGCCCATTGCAAGGCTTAAATGAGACAATCCATGAATAATGCCAAAGTAAGCTCACAGCAAATGTTATACACAGCCAGTATCTGTACTTCTTAGTAGGCAGACTCTCTTCACCACGTAGTATCATGGCTATGAGGGAAACAACTGGATTCAAAAGTGGTTTTGCTGGTACTCATATAACATGATATGAATATATGAATTTAGACTACATCAATAGATATCTGTGGTATTTCCAGGTTTTCTGTTTTGGCGTAGATAACCACTGTTCTTTAGCATCAAGCCATCAGATGATTGCTGTCTCAGGTATTTAATAATGAATGAAAATGGCAGTTGGCATTGAAAATTGGGGGAATATGTTTTATAATAAGACCTAATGCAAAATAGAGGGGTAAAGAGAGCGAGCAACATAGACAGAAATGAGCAAAAAGGTCCCTTGCTTTTGCAAGATTTAGCTGCTCATAGAGTTAGTCAAAGTCGTTTAGTTGTGCTGCAGCCCAGGACCAATGCTTTCCATAGAAAGAGCGGTGGAAATGGGGACAACCATACTTGAACAACAATAACAACAACAAAAAAAGAACAATGGGATGTGTGTTTATGTGGTCACTTTTTTTACATTATGATTGTCTAAATACACTTTCCCCAAGATCATCGATTGAGATTTATGTTTTATGGCGGAGCGGTTGTAATGCACAATTGTCTTTTCTGTGTCTGAACATGGCCAATGACAAAGAGTTCATCAGCCAGACGCAGTGGACTCCCGAAGCTATTATTGACCCTAAGTGAAGACAGACTCCGTGGTACTAAACAGGTTTTGTTCAACACAAGCTCTGCAGTGAAGTGATTCATTTGTAAGGAAGACACTGATTTAAAATACTACTCCAATCATTGCTAATTTCTGTGCTCTTTCCTTTAATGATATTCCTCAGAGTGAAGGTAGTGATAGAGCAACAGCTATAAGGATTGTTTTTCTCAAAGTTCCACTTTGAAATCTATAATAATTATTGTGTCAACCCAATTGGAAGATAGCACCATGAGATGACATATGAATGAAGAGACTACTAATGATTATTCTAATTATCCTAGGAGAAAATCAAAACTCTTCATCAGTCAACTACCACTATTATTAGCTGATTAGAGCGCAAGTGTATAAAACTGGTAGGCAAATTATAATTTGCAAAACTAAGCATTAAAACTTTCTACATTTATATTTTGTACTTGATGCTTCAAAAAATAATATCAATGTTGCCATTTTCAAAACACTTTTTAAAAAATTTTACTTCAAAATCCTGATATAATCAAAATTAAAGAGGCACCGTTGCATGTTGGAAATACACTGTAAAAGTTAACTCTACTTTTCCACTTGGCATTGGATGGCCAATGACCTTGAGCAAATCATTCTCTTTTGTAGATACTTAGTTTCCTCATCTATGAGGGTTTGTCCAAGTGCCGACCCTGCCTCCTGAAAGTCTAATGAGATATGTGAGTTATAAAGCAGTCAATTGTCATAAAATTCTTTATGCACTTATTATCACATTTGTACTGCATTCTAAGTATATGTTTATACCTCACTAAGTGACCATGAGGTCTTCAAGGGTAGGAGCCCGATGTAAATTAAAAAGAAAAAAGACAACTTTGGAGGGAGAGATTTTCTTTTGAGATAAAAGGAATTTTTTTCATGGGTGTTTGTTCCTTGAGATCTAATCAGTAGGCCATCAACATGGTCTTTCTTGAGAATCTTTCATGTATCTCTCACTACCTTATAATTATATCTGTCGTTCTCCTTGTATTATCAGAAGATCTGAACAGTTTACTTTCAAGTCTGAATTGTCCTTTATATTGACTGCCATGCATGTCTGATGAAATATAACAAATTGAACAGTAAGTAGTACCATTATTAAAACAGTCTGGTAAAAAGCTGCAGTTGTGAGCTACACTGAAGAACTTTTATTTTTTTCAGGGAATCAAAATCATGTCACATTTTGAATTATTTTCTAGAGTCTAATGTTTGAATGGGCTACATTTTTTTATGCCAAAATACTGTATATCTGTCTTTTTTATTTGTAAAAGAGAGTGAGCAGGAATCTAAATAAGTTGTTACAGAAGTATCAAGTTTTCACATATGACAGGATTCCTATAGGAAGGGGAACTGTGTTTCAATAAAAAAATTGATTAGCTATTATAAATATTGTTTTAATTTCTTAATCTCTAGGGAGGTATTTTTGCAAATAAGCTCACAGGCGACCTTACCAAATTTGGAGAGGATTCTATTTCACATAATTACAGGAAGTCTTCTCTTGACGGAATTCCTACCTGGAAGAATTTCATGTGCCACGCTCTATTTAAATAATTCCAGTCCCCCAACAACTGGGAGCACATTTCAGTCCATGGCATTTGAACTGTAATTGCACAAAGTGCAATTATTGCTGCCAGCTCTTCAGTCCACAGAGCAGTCAGTGTGCAAGGAACAGACAGATGCTCATCAGGATCAGTAACCAATCACATCAGTTCTCTGAAAGTCAGGCCGTGATTGGTCACTGAGTGTCTGTTACACAGTTCCCGCCAGGACAGAGCCCTGGACCTGCTCTGCTGTGGCCCTTTGGAGCTCTGAGAACGCCTGGTGGCCAAGCCCAGTTTGTTTGCAGCATTCGTAAGTCTTTTCCACACGTGGTTATTAATTCAAAACCTCAGGTCCAATATTTACTTGTCCGACATTGCACGGGTCCCCTTGTTACACTTAGCATCCATTTTCTCCTTTTCAAAATGGGCTTCATAATGCTTTCATTGCAATTTCAAAACCTATTAATAAATAATAAAATAATAATTGAGTGAATTGCACTAGATTATGGAAGTCATAATTACATAAATATTTTTCATCAGCGAAAACTTTCCTGGCTCTTTAATGTCCTCATTTACGAGTTTCTTTTTTTTTTTTTTAAGATTTTATTTTTTATTTTTAGAGAGAGGAGAAGGAAAGGAGAAAGAAAGGTAGAGAAACATCAATGTGTGTTTGTTCTCATGTGCCCCCAATTGGAGACCAGACCCACAACCTATGCATGTGCCCTGACTGGGAATTGAACTGGTGACCCTTTGCTTTATAGACCGCACTCAATCCACTGAGCTACACTAGCCAGGGCTACAAGTTTCTTGATGTTTATTAAAACCAGAAGTTCCACTTACTCAGGAGAAGGTGACTGTCTAATTCTACAAAAAATGATAATTGTGACTGACAATATTATGGAAACGAGTTGATGTTATCCTGTATTATGGAAACGAGTTAATGTTTTCCTGTGCTCCTGTGTATAATTATCAAGAAAAGGGAAATACATCATGACAGATATTTTTTTTTAAAAAGGCCTTTTTATTTTTCTAACTTGTGAGACAGTTTATTTTGGGTGTAAAGGAGAAAATGAAATTTAGTTTTTGAAGCAACTAGTTCATATCATTAGTCCTTCTTCTAAAAACATGTAGAATAATTGTTTGAAGAATCTTAAAAACTGCCACTTGGAAAAGTTCCCAGATGAATGATTACTCTCCAATTCCCTATCCTCTGATTACACTATACTTTTGGAAAATACACAATGCATTTATTTCTCCCTTTAATATGTTTGGAAACCTTACTCCAAATTAATACCTACATGCTATGTGATGCATATTCATTTGTACATATACAGCTTTGGAATCACAGGAAAATAAGTAACTACCTTAGCAAAGTAAATTTCTCAACATTCTTAAGAGTTCCATTGGAGGATCAGCTTCTTTAAGAAAATACTGAGACATGATGATACATATAAAAATAGTGATTTGGGTTTGTTTCTTTGAGAAACTTGTACACTGAGAAAACAAGGTAGTTTTCAACCAAAAGGTCGTAGAGGATGCTTTGTGTGTTCCTGATATTTCATTCCTGATGCTAGAGTCAGGTCAGCAGATTCTACCCATGGTATCTGCAGCCTGCACCCCAAACACCACACAATTTCTCTCATCCCGAATCAGCGTACCATGCAATGGTACCTGCGAGTTGGCATGAAGGGAAGCGTTTAATATGTAACATTCGACAGTATTCAGAGAAGCATGTGTTCAGCACATTTGTTTTCAGCGGCTGCTTTGAACAGTGAAATGATCTTCCAATCATAATGATTTGGTTTGAAGTCACACCAGTGACCCAGAAGTTTAAGGTCCCAAAGCCCATTCCTAATCTGCTGAGACATCTAAGGATTCACAGGGATCCTTCTAGAATCGCTGGCTTCAAAATGCCTAACACTAGTCGAAGATGACAGTGTAACCAGGAAACAAGGAATGTGTTTTTCGGGTTCCTGGAGATAATGGGCACATTTGTGTTTTTCATCTCTAGTTACTGTCATGTCAGCAGGCTTATCTAGTCTTCTACACTCCCTGGTGTCTTGTAGAAATACTTTTCTGTCCCAGTTTATGCTTTTATAAGATAAACATTTACATAGCGGCCTGTCACGGTTGCAAGCATTTAAAATGCATTTAGAAAATGCAGCTTCATGTTGTAGTTGAATTGACATTTTTCCCACAGAGAAGCCTTCAAAATGTATGCCAGTAAAGGCCACTGTCTTAAAAGCTGGCCTCCTTTTATGCAAACTGAAAGCTGGCCTTTTGGAAGTTGCTTATGTCTGTAGTCAGTGCTCGTAAATTGTACACGTTTTCACCCAGAGCTGCAATGGGGCGTGCAAGTTGCAAATGAAGAAACGTTTAATTGCACGTGCAGTTTTAACCTATGGCCAAGAAGGTGCAGGGGAAGCAAGACAATGACCATTTGACTGTGGTTAAAACTAAAATGCATCAGGAAGAGTTTAGACTCTTGAGGAACAAACGTAATTGAGGTATTTAGTTGTCTGACCTTGGACATGTCACCTTTTCACCCTAAAGATCAGTTTCCTTATCGGCAAGGTGGCAGTTACCTGGTTTCATTGCAAAGTCGCAGTGGAGGGCTGAGACAGAAGCTCAGAACCACCTAACACGGTCCTGTGGGAGCTACTCCGGAAGTGAGGCCATTAGCACTGGTACTGTGAGTATCGCAAATCTTGATGCTCGTCCTGCCACAGAACCAACCCGAATCTAAACCTTTCTTCATCCTTCATGGAAACAGCCACCACGGTGTCAAACTGCCATTAAACACAGCATCTGCCCTGAATGGTGTGGCTCGGTGGGTTGGGCGCTGTCCCACAAGGTGAAAGGTCACCCGTTCCATTTCCGGTCAGGGCATCTGCCTGGGTTGTGGGTTCAGTCTCCTGGTACAGGCACCTTCAAGAGGCAACTGATTCTCTCTCTCTATTTCTCCCCCCTTTTCCTCCCTCTAAAAATAAATAAAATCTTTAAAACACACATACACACACAAACCCACACCATCTATTATGCTCACCTATATTCCTTACACTGTGTCTACTATACTCAAAGAGCTGTGGACTTGTACCCAGGAAAGTGAGTTTTCATCCGCTCATATTGTTGACTCATGCGATCTTGAAAAACCCTTACATCTCTGAAACTCAGACTTTATAAAATATTGACAATACCTACTCCATGAGATCATCAAGAGACCTACAGAACGGGAAAGAAACATTGTACTCAACACATTAGGCAATGGATGTTTAATTCATGTTAATAAATTGGATCTGAGTATAATAAATGCCTTTAGAAATGTATCCTTGGAATTGAATGTGTTTCTGTTTACAATTTGATCTGTTTTCTTACACCCACGCTTTGAGTTAGTTGTGTCTTTTGGGCATTGTTGCAAAAAAAAAAAAAAAGGCTGCAAGCAGAATTAAGTAATTTGTTTAATCAAATTTCTGTAACTCCATTATTTTTCTCTACTCTTTGAGCTTTAGTTTTCTTATCCATCAGACAATGATGGATAAGATGAAATCCTGAGTAAAGAAGTACATTTTTTTTAGTTGAAAAGGGGGTTATTATTAAGTTAAAGAATGCCAAAACAAATAATCACGAGACATGGAGTTTGGATATTTGCACCTTGGATTTATGAAGCTGCAAATAAGAGTTTGTGTAGAGGGAAAACGCAGACATTTAAAAAGAAATAATTAGAAAATGAGGTAAGCGATGATGTAAAGGAAGCAAGCAATGAAGGCTCAGAGCCCCCAGAGAGCTGAGGGAGAGAGTTCTTGTTTATAAGGAAGAGAGAAAGGGTTTATTCTGTGAAAGCAGTTGGGATAATCCGTCAACAATAACATTTTGTAAAACACAGTAAGCCTGTGTCTAGATTTATTTATTTTTCCCTTTGTTTGCATGTGGCTCTCCACTTGTCCCAGTCCCATTCGTTGAAGGGACTGTCTTTTCTCCATTCACTTGCCTTTGCGTCTTTATCAAAGAACAGTTGACTCTATGAGGTGTGAGTCTATTTCCGGGCTCTCTCTTCTGCTCCCTTCTGTTCTGTTGATCCATTTGTCTGTTTCTCAACACCACCACGCTCTTTTGGTCTCTGTAGCTTTGTAGGAGGTCTTTCCCTGAGAGCTGTGGGTCCTCTGGCGTTGTTCTTCAGCATTGCATTGGCCATCCTGGGACTTTGGCCTTTCCAGATACACTTTGGAGTTACTGCAGTAACAACTTCCAAGTTATCTACATGTCTCATGGAACTAACGTCCTTTTTTAAAACACAGAATGTAAGTTAGCAACAACTAGGTAACACATCATTTATCTGAGAGTCTTGGCTTTCTGGAAGCTCAATGCTACGTAAAGGCTTAGTACCTGTATGTTTATAAAAATTACCTCTGACAATGAGAAAGTGACCTCTAGATGGAAAATCTATTGGGCAGGGTAGGCAAAGCAAGGTTGGAAGAATCAGAGAGCAAAGGAGAGAGTTACATCTTTGTATCCTTTTGTTGCTATAGAAAAGAAGAAACTATAAAATATCCTTCTGTTTATTTCACATTGCCCTTAGTTAGCTCTGCATGCAAATAGGCCACCGTAAATACATGCTAACAAATCCACGTTGCTGTCCAGGGGGAGTTTCCTGGAGCTCAGTGTGAAACTAAGATACAATCCATCAACTCCTGCAAGCCAACCTGTAATAAGGCTCCCAACATCTAAGAAAAATTTGAAATCATGCATCAATCATGCTGGCCTTGTAAAAGAAATTGGAGGGCAATGCAAAAACCAGTGAGCACAGGACACTATCGAGGTCCCACTTAATATAATTTACCTGACTAATATGGAGTGAGGGCCCTGGGAAAAAAATGGTGGATCAAACCAGGACATTTGGTTTTCTAGGTGATTTTTTTTCATGATTTTGATTTTTAGAGGAAACAATAAATAAGACCCAAGGTTTATCTGATAGCAGTGACGTTTTTGGTTTTGTTTGTCTGTTTTTTAGTGAGGCAGTTGTATGGGGCTGCTTTTCAACTTTTGTGCTTCAGTAAAGCTCTACCCGTTATTAAAAAAAACTTTTTTTTCAACTTGCAGTAAAGCCACTGATGCTAGTCTTCCAGATGCCCCTTACCCCTCAGGAAGAAGCTCTGTCTGAAGGTCTCCTCGGGGCCCCTGTCCCTTCTGAAATAATGGCTAATCCTTACAGATGCCGAGTTTCACCGGGACCCTACCCTCGGGCACATCCTGGGCCAAGGCCATGTTGTAGGTACTTGGGATGCCATTCTTTAAATCATGCAGGAAGCTCACGATGATGTTCGGGTGTGATCTTAAGAAAATTTCTCTGTCTTTCAAAATTATTTTAATGATTTAACCTAATTTTTCATTAGTTTGATGATTTACAGACCTTTTTTATATGAGTTTAATATTTTAGAAAGGAAATATCAAAGAATTTTAATTCTGCCATCACTTCAATACAGGTTATACCATTAGATGTGATTTGTAAATATTTCATATATGTAGAATTGTTTCAAAAGTAGAATTGGTAGTATGCTATATATGCTGGTATTATAACTGTCTATATATCATATTTTAATACATAGGAATTTGTAAGTTTTGAAGTAAGTCATCCCTAAAATGCACTTTCCATGAAGTTTAACAACCATGAACGAGACAGTCTTTTATATTCAATCAACAAACAATGCCCAAAACTTGAACTTAAGTAGACAAAATACTTATGACCCACCTGGATCTTCATAGATGATTAAAAGTAGCATTTGCATTGAATTTCTTGTCAAAATAAAAGGCAGTTGTAAGAAGAGGAAGGATGGAGCGTGAGCTTCACTGGGGAGAGAAATAATCATTTTGAGGAAGATTTGCCTCTTCTTATATATTTGATTTTGAAGATGTGGCTATGTTGTACTTTCTTGGAAAGCATGGAAAGGCAAATCTTTTTCTTCTTCATTGTGACAAAACAACAAAAATTCTAAATGCTATTGAATAATTTCTCTTGAAGGTGAGTTCTCAGAAACCATCCAAGTGGGCATGCGTTTAATCCTAGATCATTGTATGTTATCACTAAAGCGCTGGATAAAAATAGATGAGCATAAAGCAGGAAAGATCAATTACTCTGATTCTATTAAAAGGGCAGGGAATTGAAAATTTGTTTAGAAAGAGTTCTATTGAGAAAGATTTTTACACACTCAAAACCAGAGCTTTCCAACAGAATATTCAGTGAAGGTGGAAATGTTTTTTAGCTGTATTTTCCAAAACATATACCACTGTACTGAGTACTAGAAATATGACTAGTGACGGAGGACTTGGTTTCTGAATTTATTTAATTTTTATTTATCTTAGATTTTGGTTAAAATGGTCATATGTGCCTAAGGTATTTCTTTTTTTTTTTTAAGATTTTATTTTTATTTATTTTTTTAGAGAGAAGGGAAGGGAGGGAGAAAGAGAGGGAGAGAAACAGCAATGTATGGTTGCCTCTCACATGGCCCTCACGGGGACCTCACGGGGACCTGGCCCACAACCCAGGCATGTGCCCTGACTGGGAATCGAACCAGAACCGCTTGGTTCCCAGGCCGCGCTCAATCCGCTGCGCTACACCAGCCAGGGCTGCCTAAGGTATTTCATTGGACAGTATAGACATACATTTTTAATCCTCAGTGACCTGAAAACCCACTTACCCAGGGTCTCCCATTTCTGAATGTCTACTAATAGTGACAGAGTCACTTCATTCGTCTTGTTTTGCTTTGTTTTTTTCACCAAAAAATTCATTTTGTGTGGCTCCCCTTTTAATTTTTAGATCTTTGTTTTTCACAACCTTTACAATCCTAAGCATCTTCTATAAACAATATCGAAAATGATGAAGCGAAGACAAATTTATTGCCATCCCATCGCAATCGGCTTTGCACAGCTTCAGTCCCCTGCCCCAGGAAAGCCTTGGTGCTGGCCTTCTGTAAAGACTGATCGTTTTTGTTTTTATGTGATACAGATCCTCAAGGGATCTTTGAAAACAAAGAGTCTTTCCCCCTCACAAACTAAGTTCTCCGTCTAGTAAATTCGGAACTCGTTGTAATTACAGGGGAGGAAGGAGAATCAGCGGATGTATCTATGCTTGCAAGACGTTCTGGACCTAGAGTGCGCTAACCGCCAATTAGTAAGAGCTTCAGCAACACTATTATTTTCAGTTCTGTCGGCGAATCAATATTCTAAACAGAAATAAGCCATGTGGCCTCAACCTGGTTGAACAGAGGGGACGCCAGCCGTGTCTCTGGAAGGGACCCAGGAGGGCTGGTCGAAGGTAACAGCTGATCACACAGTTGCTTTATTGATTAAGGCAGAAAGCTAACTGTGTGGACTGTTTTAAGAGCTCGTAAGTCTGTCATCCATACGGTCCAGCAAAGCAAACTTTTGTGCCCTTACTTAGGCTCTAGACTCATCTTTATTAGTTTTTTTTTCTCTTGCGTTTACTTTCTTTCTAAACTTGTTCTTTTAGTCTTTCGATCTTTCTCTCCCTGCTTTGTTTAAGGTTGCTCTTTAGTTTCACTTTCTTCTCTGATACATTCCCGCCAGCAGTGATTTCTCTCACTTCGTCCATTGCAGCTTCAAATATTTTTGAGAGATTTCTACAAGGCTTATATCCATTCAGTTTGGATTGTTCCATTAATCACACTGTAAAATGACCTTTGAATAAATTGATTGATAGGCAAAGTTGTGGCTCTAAAGGGTGGGAAACATAATGTCAAATACATTTTATGCCAGTAGGTTTTATATACTGCAAGCGTGGAAACAGAATTTTTTTGCATTGACACATATGGTCAGTTTTCAGATATATCACTTCTACTCGCTGTAAAAATTACTTAATTATGCTGGTGGTCTCAGGTGTGCCACTTGCATTATGAGTTTAGCCTCACTTCCCAGCCCTAGAAGTTTTATTATAGAATGTTATATTCTAGTAGTGATATGTGGGCGAGGGGAACTACAGCATAAGTTTTAGATAAAATGATCTGGAATGAAAATTGACAGATGCCAGATTCTAAAGGATCGTGAAGTTGGAGGGGAATGTAGAAATCGTTTGGCAGATGAAGAAGGTGGTTTGGAGATAGACCCAGGAACTTAGGAAAGGTCAAGAGAGGGTGGAGTTCATGGAAAGATTCTAAGCCCATGTTGTTGTCAGACTTACTAATATCCCTAAACTTAGTCTGGATCCTACAATTGCCAAATAAGTTATGAAACACTAGACTAAGTCAAGGTCAACAGGTGTCAAGTATTCCTCCTATCCATATCATGTCGGATTGACTTTAAAAAAAATCAAGGGCACTCAGAGAACTTTTAGTAATTGATAATATAAAAATGCAGTCTGATTCTTTTGTAATATCAGGATGGAAATTTCCTTGAACCTTACTTAGATACCTTTGTTGACTCTCTATATATGTATCTAGAAGGTAAGCAAAACCCAAGCATGTGTATGGACTCCACAAATGGAGGAGAAATGTTGCCAACATCTTCTTTCCCGACAACTTTTCTTTAAGAGATCACATCTTTCTGCCGAGTTGGTCAGATCCCTAAAACTTCTGGGCTCTAAAGCACTGACAGTTTCTTCGACAAGGGTTTGAGAAGTTTCTCCAAGTTAAGAGAAGCCCCCCCGCTGATGCCAAGTTTTGATCTTTTTCTTGGGGAGGAACCCTTGACTCCTTGGTTATCTCATGATTTAAAAACGCTCAGACATTTGCCTGTGGTAATGCCTCAGTAATGGCATTTGGCTAAAAAGCTTGTAGGGTGAGGTTTTGACCCCTGGCTCAGTGTATTAACAGATGTCGTCAATCTGAGTAGGACAGAGAAACACTGTTGAATTCAGGGCCAGATAATTCTCTGTCATGGTGGTGGCTGTCTTGTGCCTTGTGGACTGCTTAGCAGCGTCCCTAGTCCCCAGATACCAGCAACAGTCCCACCAGTTGTGACAACAAAAACTACCTCCGGGCACTGCCAAAGGTTTCATGAGAAGCAAACTGTCCTCGGCTGAGCAGCACCGTGCTAGCGGAATGGAAATGGAGTAACGTCTCTTTCATGCCGCTGTGCTTTGTGTACTCTCGTGGGTGCTGGTGATGCATTCGTGAACTGAACAGAAATGCTTCCTGCCCTCACCGAGTTTATCGATAAAGCCAGTCATTAAGTAAGTAGGTAGTTATAAGTCATGAACTGTGATGGGTGAGTGGAATGAGGTCTTTCCAATCTCTTCTGTGTGGATGGCCAGGGAAGGGCTGTCTGGGAAGGTGTAGAACTCTGAAGAATGAGTGGAACTTATCTAGATGGTTTGTTATGGAAGATCCATTCCAGAAATGACCGAAGGAGGGAAGCCCCTGAACCTGGAAAGAGCTCGGTGCCATAGAGAAGTCATGACTGGGGAAGGATAAGGAAGGAGTAAGGTAATGCAAGTTGAAGTTCAGAAGAGAATCAGGGCCAAAAGGTTATAGACTTTCCTGCCATGCTGACAAATTGAGAACTTACTCTAAATAAATGAAAAAACTCTTGAATGTGCGAATTCTGGGTGCTGGAAGTTAAAATGCATTGGATGGTACTTTCTTAACATAAAGGCTGCAGAAATTCAATGGTGGACTTGTGGGCTGCCTCTCGCAATACATCCTTCCCTGCATGTTGGCCATCCTCGTAAAATCAGCAGTTCTGATTCTATATGAAAATCCAATAATTATTTTGTACCATCTGCTGGGGCAGAGGTGACATTTTCGTGATCTTTTTTGGCAGCCATGGAAGCTTTCCCTGTCATAGTCATTTCCAGGGGCCAGGACCTACAGCCATGGGCATGTCTGGATTCTTTAGCGGGGGGTCTCTTTCTTACCAGAATATTTATACAAACTTCCACTTCTATTCATGGCCACCTCATAGGCCCACCTCGACTCCTCTTCATACCCAGTGCATCCTGATGTCTCGGCAAGGCTCCCCCTCTTCACATTTTTAAGTTAAAACAAGCTTTGAAATGGTCAAGTTGTACTTTATCTAGTTCTTCTGCCTTGTTTCTTTTTAAGTCTGTTGTTAGAGTTCATTTTCAATTAGTGGAAACTCTAATAAAAGAAAATTTTCCGTGCCGTACATTGGTTTCCTAATTAAAGTAAGCGTGTGCACCCTTAATCTCTGAAGCATTAATTCTTCAGAGCCAGCCACCACCTACAACCTGATTCCTGATAACTGATGGAGGTGCGCAAAGCGTAGGCATAGCCCTTTTCTTGCCATTTCTCCCAGGAGCAGGTGACACAGAGCGACATTTTTGATTATGCATGCATCAGTGACTATGATTTATGGCACCTGGTTTATCTGCTCCATGAGCGATGGGCTTGTAAGTCAAAAATAAAGCTACTGTATTCATATCTGCAGCCTGAGAAGTGACAGTTTAGTTTAGGAAAAGAACTGGGAAAAGCAAAACTCTATAAGACTACCAAAGGAATAAACACAGTGAACGCTGATAGCCTATCTCCTTACTGAAGACCGTGCTACTTTGTACCTGGTGCTCTATAACTTTGATACCTCCATTTCCCCTCCGAAGCCGGGAAGTGCCAGGTTCTACTTGTGACTTTAAATATGTTCCTTGCCACGCAATGTCCCACCCAGAGGAGCTCTTCCATGGTTGCCTATGAAACAAATTACTTAGTCCATGTAAATGTCAACAGAATTAGGAAGGTCCCAGATTTGAGCAATTTTGGGTATCGTTCTTGTTCCCTTTTCGGAAACTCTCTTTCTGAAGGTTAAATGCTTTAAAATAATTTTAATGTGATTACTCTAATTAGTACCTGTAAATGAGCTTTTTAGCCTGAAATATTAGAGTGCTATTTCTAGAAATTATATTATATTGAAATGTCAGTTTTGTGCTCTCTAGTCTGTATATAAAAAAGAAACAGTGATTCTTAAATTCAGATGCCTTGGTTGGTTTATGCATGTTTGAGATATAAATTAAATTTCAGAGGTATAAAGTTTCCAAGTCATGAAGGAATTAAATATGATCTTTTCAGTGATTTTGAGGGGATTATTTTTTATGTATGAACAGATAAAGTAAACGACAGCTGTAACCATCATGTATGTGGGTAACAAAACCATGATTTCACCTGTAAAGACAAACATAAGGTTGTGTTATGTTGGATCAAATACTTCTTTTTCATATTGTAGAATCAGGGTGTTCAAGAGAAAACATAGTTTAATTCCCATTTTATTTAAGAGGCAAGAAAACTGTGCTCCCGTGTTCACGAGGACTTGCTGAAAGTCCTCAACTAGCAGGGGGCGGAGCCAGGAGGTGTTTGCGGACTCACTTTTCACTCATGACCAGGGGTCCCTTTCATGGAAACCAATGCAGGTGTGCAGGTACTCACTCACTGCTAGTGTCAATCAGGGAGAAACCTAAAAGGGAGGGAAATTAGTCACAAGGGTTGTTTAAGTTTGTGTTGGGATTCAGATGTCCAGGTCAGTGCACTTGGAGGACCTTACTTATGGGAATAATGGGTAGGTCCAGGGCACACTGTCAATCATGCCAGTGCACGGCTAGTGTGAGGCTCAGTGGGGAAGGAAATTGTGGATGGAAGGAAGGGTCCAGAGAATCACTTGGCTGCATAGCCCAGGGGCGTAAGCAGACATGACAATTTAGAAGCACAGCAGAAATCTAAGTCTGATTTCTGGTAAAGCTCTTGTCTTCACCCTTGGTCTCAGCCTTTACTGATTAAGAAGAGAAATTGGATGGGGGCAGGATAAGGCAGCCTGAGGGGAGCCAGAATGGAGAGGGGGATGCCGGGTGTGTGGGAGACCTTGAGAGAAGCCCAGAACGCTAAGGGAGCCAGATGGAAAAGCAGGTTTTGAGTGCCCAGGCTCGGCTCAGGTTCCAGGAACTTAACATCTGGCAGTTTGGGAAAACACAGGCTGGCTCTGAGGACACAGCTTCGGTGACAAGGTCGGTGGTGTGTAGCAGAGGGGCCTTGTTTCAGAGCCAGCTGGGAGCTTAGAGAAGTGAGCCTGACACAAGGCCAAGATGTGAACCGCAAGGATGTGAAGGGTGTAAGTTTGACCCAGAGCCAATGCAAAGGCAGGAAGGGACTGGCCGGAGGCCAAGGTGGGGCGGCTGGTGCCCATGCGGATGCAGCATCGGGAGACTAGGTGATGAATGAAAGTGGCGGTGGGGGAAAGTATTATGGGTTTGATTCAATATTGGGAGCTCCCGGATATAGGGCCAGGACACAAATACAAAACCAATCACCAGTCAGAAGCAGGAGATAGAAAGACATGTTGTAGCAGGGATGAGAGTTAATCTCAGAGGAACTGAAGGGCTGCTACTGGGAAGTGGGGGTCGGGGGCGCTGATCTTAGAAGTGGGACACACGAGATATAGAGAGAAAAGTAAAGATGGGGGAACCTGGTGGTCTCAGTATTTCTCATCCCGTCACTCCCGTTGACATAGATTGTAAGTGAGGGTTGAAATTCGTCATCAGAACTCTGTCTTCCACATACACACACAGGCATGTTCTCTGTAGGTAAAGACCGACCACGGTCTCTTCCTTGTAGTTTTTGTTTCTCTTGATTTTTAGTTTTTGAAAAAATGTATTTGGGTAGCAGAGACGAGATAAGCAGTATATGGCAAAGTGACTACTTTCAGGGGACACCCTAAGGCATTATTTGGGCACATCTCTTCCTCTTCACTAAAGGAGTTCTTTTATTTCTCTATTCTACTCCTTTAATTTATTTGGCCTTTTTCATATAAGGTATACTTTTCAGGTTTTCTCTCTTGAGACAACGGTGATTTCAGATCCTGTTTTGGCTCATCAGGGTCATCGCTAGCTTGGAAACAGGCACCTTTTGGAACCTCTCAGAACTGTATCTGAAGAGTCTGAGACTTCAGGATAAGGGGCGAGCACTCCTCACTCTGTGTAAATCCATACAGATCTGTTCTTGGCCTTCGGAACCATCAGCCAAGTTACACACTCTCCCATTGGCCAAGGACAAAGCACCGTGTCTGAGAGGGGTTCGGTTGTCCACCTGGCTCGCTGGGTTTCGCTGCGCACTAAACCTTCACCTACCCTGGCAAGCGCCCTGTCGCCACGTGGCTCCAGTCGTGGGGAGGACACAGAGGTCACCAGGACACAACCACCTCCCTGTGGGAGTTACTCTCCTTTCAAATAGATATGTAGACAGTCTGTCTCTCTCTCCATTAATCTATGTATACAGATTAAAGAGATTAATGAAAAACACATAAAAGTACATGATGCCAAGGTACAGAGAAGGGAGATAATGATTTGGGGGTATTTGAATTGGGTTTAAAGAATATTCATTTTTTCCCCTCTAAAGCTGTGAAAATAGTTGGGATTTGGAAAGACATTGATGTATACCTGGTGTAACCCTTTAAAGAATATTAATACCTGGTAACCTGTGTGCCTACCCATGTACCAGTTTCTTTTCTTTAAAAATAATTCCCCCTAACTGCTAGAATTCTGACCAGCTTTTTTTTCCCTGATTTTAAAAGTTTAAGATAAAATAAATAGCCTAACATCTACAACAGAACTTGGTCGAATTTGATTATAAATGGCATACTTGATTTTGTTAGAATCTACCTTTTATATTTTACTCCATTCTTTCACTTAATTCAAAAGTCTTCACCATGATCTTATAATCATACATTTTAGACAGTACTCTTGGGATATTTTTCTGCCTTTATGTTTCTATTGGTTCAGTTTCCTTTCTTTTAATATATACACATTCCCTCGATGTGGATCTCTTCAAGCTGACCTGTGTTCTTCCCTTCACATTTATTGCCAGAGATGAAAACGCCCTTGATAACCTTCACCTTGAGACTCACTTGCCTCCCTGAAGTACTTCATTTGGCTTTCTAAGCTAAAACTTGTGAGAAACCTCAGCCTTGGAGGACCCTAAATATAGCATTAACAATGCAAGAGGGAAAACATGTACAGACAGATATAGGATACAGTATAGAATACTCAAAGAATTAATAATAGAATGAGAAAAGGAAGCGTTAAATTCACATCAGACAAAGCTTTGAACATTAACGCAGATGAAAAGGAAGGGAAGAAATCTATATGGAAACCAAACAATTACTGCTTCCTGACAGCTGCAGTTATTTATCGGCCTTCCATCATTTACACTAAATGGCCAATCGATCCCTTTGCCTCTCTGTCAGGCCATTTGCTTTGTAACTGGCTTCCTAATGGGAAATGATTCAGTGTGTCCTCGTGTTTGTCTTTCTGTCCATAACGACCAGCCTGGCGGGGATGCCAGAAGCCGTGCTGGCTCTGGGTAAAGGTGAGACTTATTTCCCAGAGTTCAGTTCTCTCCCGACCTCTCCACCCTCACCTGCATCCATCCATCGTTCACACCGTTGTCACTGACTTCGATTCTTTCTGCATGTGATGCTGGAATAGTTCATTTGTATGCTGTCTTTCAAATATGACAGATTCTTTGCCAATGTGATTCCAGCCTTCGTTTCCAAACTCATCTTTCCTCTTTATCCTGTCCCGTTTATTCTGCGTGTCAGCCACAGCATATAACTCCCGAGAACTTCCTTAGAATTCAGGCTCGAGAGTTGGTAGATTTGGGCGGAATCTTGGCTCTTTCTGTCACTCGGCTGTGTGACATTGGACAGGTGACTTAAACTCTCGAGACTTCTATCTCCTGTCCATGAGCTGATACCAACCCTCCCCAGGGTTATCGTAAGAGTGATATGAACTCTATATATCTAAATATATATAAAAGAATTCTATCTATAATTATTGTATCCATATATAAAGAGTTAGCTTGTTACTTGGAGGTTGGGAGACATTCAAGAAATACTTGTTGAATGAGTGGTATGGAATAAATAATGAACATATTTGGCTATTGTTATTATTATTATTATTCAGTGATGGTTGCTGTTCTCATTCTGGAATACTCTGCTCCACCCGACTCATCCGTTAAGATCCATCTCAAATGCAACCTCCAGGTACTAGCCTCCCTTGATTCACTGTTCTAATCATCCCTTCCTTGTCTAATGTGTCACAGTGCCACGTGGACGCCTCACTGTGCCGTTCCTTGTACTGCATTGAACTGAACTGCTCGTGTGGTGGCTGGAGTAGGTGGCGGTGGTCACTATGGCCAGAAGGCATTTGTTCATTCTTTAGGATCTCATTGCTGCCCTGTGCCTGGAATATAACAGACTATTTGCTTGTGCCTAGGTGGAGCCGAGGAAAACCCTCCAGCACTCAAAATGACTAGTTTCTCACACACAGTGCAGGGAGAGACCAGGGAGGAACCATGAGAGACGGGGATACTTTTTGAGGTTGGCACTGAAATCATTCCATAGCTAAATCTCAGGTGAAATCTGTTTATAAGTGTAGTGTTCACAGGCCTAGTGTTAAATATTATATTACCTATTATTTATTTTTCTTGAAGTGTGTGCCTGGAGGAAGTAAAGAGAGCCAGGGCCATAAGCACACAGACAAGGCTACACAGGTGTGTTAAAATGACCAATGGCTAAATATGCAGACATGGAAATTAAATAGAAGTTTCTCTCTATAGGCACATGTAACTAAAAAAAAAAAAAAAACCTAACAGACGCTATTCAAAGGCTCCATGGTACATTACTGAATTTCAACACTATTCCTTCAAAACCTGTGGCCCAGGGAGAATCTCTCAGTAGATAATCTTTACAAGTTTGACGTTCTGGGCCCTAGGTTTTAGCCCCATTCTGTGTGTGGTCTGAGGTCAGTCATTTAATCTCTTTGCTTGCCAGTTCGCTTTTTCACTGTAAAATAGGAAGTAAGAATGTTCTCCTACCTAAATGAGTATCAAGAAGAAGAAAACGGGATACAGCAAGTATGTTTTTTGTGCTCTGACCCTCCACAAAGGCACAGGTATTGTGAAATAGCACAGTCCCTGGCCTTGGGTGTATCTGTCTAAGCAGGGAGGACTGTCACTTAAGACTTCAGCTACTCTCCACTATTCCCTGTCTGCCCTCTCGCTCAGCTTTTCAGGGGCCCGTCTACCGCCCCTCTCACGTTCTACTGACTTGCGTTTCGATTCATACACAGTGTCAGCAGCAAACCACTCCCCATAGGCCATACATTGGATTCATTTCCATGTATCACTGGGGACAAAATGAAAATCGCCGTACCCAATTTGAGCAGAAAAATGCTGCTTTTGATGAACTACTTGTGCAGGTTTTTTTTTTTCTCAGATCCTAGCAATGATTATTTAGGGAGAGATGATTGGGGCAAACCAAGTTCTACCACAGATCCTTTGTATCTTAGTACTCTAGCCTAGTGAAGATGATTAGTCCGTTGCCTACCTAAAGAGCTCGGTGGGAACATACGTAAGCCACCACTTTCCAACCTGTGACTCTTGAGGTGTGGCCCTGTTGTGTCCCAGTCCTCAGCACCTGTGCGGGCTCTGACCCCGGATTCACACTTTGAAAAAATGTGCAGCTGCTCCTAACAGTGCCTTAGTCCCCGTGTGGGAGTTCAGATGGTGCCAACATACTGGTTCCAGCTTGAGAGAGGCAGGATGGCCAAAACAGGTCACTAACATGCTCTGGCCATCATCTTCCTGCACATAGAATTGAGCTAGAACCCAATGGAAAGAACATGGGTTTGGACCATAGGGGGTCAAAGCCTCAAGCATCGTGCTTACAACTAAACCATGGCCTGAAACTGTGGTCGAGTCCCCTGCCTTGAGCTCTGTGTGGCCTGTTGGCCAGAAGCTAAGTCTGCAGAGAAAGGGTTTTGTTTGGGTTCTTGGCTGTTCAGGAGGAAGTCCTGGTGCTCAATACAGCCTCAGGAAGTCCAGGGCTAGCTGGGTGGCCCTGCGCATACCGTGGGCCCTCCTTGGGCCAACAAAAGGGATTACTGGGGTTCAGAGAAATCAGACATCAAAACTCAAGACCCTTCAACAGTATTTATTCCCGAGTGGTTTTTGTTCAACAAGTTTAGCTTTTTTAATTGAATGTATCAGGGTGACATTGGTTAATAGGATTATGTATGTTTCAAGCGCATGCCGTTTGGGACAACATGGATGGACCTTGTTCACCAATTTTAAATTGCCCCCGAAGTGTTTCTCAAAGGCGGTGCAACTAGACAGTTGGGCTTTGTTATGGTGCAAACACTCTCCCTTCTGTTACCTTATACCAGGCTGGAAATATGCATTTATGCTGAGTGTTTGCTCTTTGCCTGCATGTATGTGTTCGGCCCCTTTTGACCAGATAATCAGGCTGACGCTTTAGGAGTCTATCATTCTATGACCTGCCTGGATGACTTTGGACAAGTAACTTCATGTTGCCGAGTCCCAGTTTTCTCATCTCTGCTGTGGAGAGGGTGATTATGATCCCCGTCTGCCTGTAGCCATGGTTATTAGGACCCAAGGAGATCGATATGTGAGCATGCTTTGAAATCTCTAAGTAGGAAGAAATGTTCATTAGTGAGGAGGAAGGACGTAGCTTGGGCTGGATGATTGCTAGATGAGACCATACCTCCATTATGCAGTGGTGGTGGTATTTTAATAAAATGCCTTCAGTAATCAGGAAAATGAAAATAAATGGGGCCGCAGTTTTATCTGGGAAGACATTGGAGAGAACAGACTCCTTTCAGGAGAAGTCTGTGGCAAGGGGCAAAGCAACCGCCACACTTACTGGTTTTCCTCCCTGGCTGTGAATTCAATGCCTCCCTGGATCCCACAAGCTAACATCCACCTGGGTGTGTTGTCTTTGGTGTGGCCTTATAGGTGAAGAGTCTTGTGTCTGGCTAGCACGCTGCTTAGAAATAATTCACCTTAAATTGCCAAGGAGAGAACCATCCAAAAATTCAGAGGGCTATCGGTCGGTTGGTCACAAGATGTTTACATGTAAACTCATTCAAGTTCAGCACACGTTCCTTAGCCCACTGTGGTTTTAGTCATTGAGTGAGGATGACCAGGATGGAAAAGGACAGGACCTGCTATTAACTGAGTGAGTTCTTGTACCAGACACTTTGGCCAGCTCTTTAATATTTCATGTACAGGGCCTGGCACAAGTGACGCCCCATCTTATTACAAAACCATAAGCATGTCATTCTGTAATATAACAATATTACACTCCAGCACACCATATAGCATTTTAGGTGAAATGTTCAAATTGCTGTCCATCTCGTATGAAGACATTCACGGACCAGACCAACCACACTCAATGGCGGTACTTCCACCAGACCCTGTAGCAGCCCAGTGATTCTGGAGATCCTGAAATGTTTTGTCCCCATTTTACAGGCGATTAAGTGGAGGCTTAGTCACATGGGTAGAATGGACAGTTTTCTCAAGGTCACACAGATGACCCCGTGGCAGGGTCAAAACAGGAACGAAATACCTTTAGATAATTAAACGGCTTGTTTAAAAGCATTCTTTGGAGCTTATTCCACATGTTTTAAAAAATAATACTAGTCATCAAACACCTTGTAGCTGGATGTTGACAACTACAGTCTTAATTTGATGTAGGCACCTCCAACGTCAGGTGTTCCTTTAATATTCCCTATGCCAACTGGCCGTGTTTCCCATCCGTGTAAACAGTTGGCGCACATGTCGACTGTACTAAACATTGACACCGGCACATATTATAAAAGTCACAGTTATTTTCCTCCAGGGGCACAAGACTGGCTGTCTCCTAAACAGTGAGACACATTGAACGTCCCTTTTTCTCTACATACCCTCAGACTCCTCCCCCACCCCACCCCCACCAAAGAGCAGTTCTTTAAAGGGAGGGCTGGAATGGTTTCGTGGCTCGTTCGTGTCCTCGCTGCCTGGAAGAACTGTGTCTCTTGGCGGGGAGCTGTGCCCAGGGGGCGCCAAGGACTGCGGCCAGGGTGATAACGTGGGTGAGAAGGTGGCCTTCAGCGGCTGGAAACAACAGCTATTCTACAATCTTCTTTCTGTGTAATGAGAATGAAGAATGCGGATGTTTGGCTCACTGAAAGAGCAAGGAAAGGATGGAAAACAGCGAGTTTTACTTATACAACTCAGGAGCGATAAATAACGCTGAATCCCTGGCTGACACTGTGTCTTATCCCTTAGCCAGCATGGCAGCGTGTCCGAAAACACACGCGCCTCCGTCTTCTCCGTGTTAGCTTCATTGATTCACAGTTAATTACCTGCCATCGTGAGCTCCCCTTCCTCCCACCAAGAAAGCACAGATACAGAAAAACATAAATAAATAATGGCCTCGTCACCCAAGAACTTCACTTGGGTCTCATCATTTGGGTCCTTTGACATTTATTTATTCAAGAGAGCTCCTGCCCGTGTTCCCGATCTGCCCAACTTAACCGGGCAACTTCTGTCTTCGTATTTACTCCTTGAGGATGGTGATGGGTTTCTTTTACAGTTCTGCTCAGTGCACTCACGAAAAGCGGAGTCTGCCTTTTTTCAAGAGTGTTCGTATTCGCGAGGTGATTTGCCTTGACCAGCTTGTAAAGTCAAGGAAGATTCCTCTCACAAAAATCAGTCACTCTACTTGTTATTAAATCTAATCTAGGTTCTTCCCTACCCAAAGCAGAAGCAACACGTAGTATTGTTACTCTCTAAGACCAAAAAGTCTGGCTTCTCACACCCTCCGTAGCAAACTCAGGTCATGGGTGTGGGCTGGGAACTCTCCTGCTGTTGTATTAGTCTCTCTGTTTCTTCCTTTCTAGGTCTCAGCGTCTGCCGTTTTGGCTCTTTGCTCCAGTGGTCTCCTTTGCTGAGACCGTGGGGGGACGCAGGTCACCATGGGCTTTTAACATGAAAGGGGAAAGCGAAGCTGGAAATTGCACTGAGGCGTATGGCTGCCGGTCTGAGAAAATGCAATTTCATCAAGTTCTAATCTAGTCCCTGAAACCATTGTAAATGAAATAAATTGCCAGAAATAGAAAAGAGTAGGAAATAAATACGTCATCTAAACGGATCAAATTCTATTTTTTTTCTGCCTTCATTTTTATTTCAGTCCTCAAAGTTAGTGGGTTTAAATTATGGTTGAAACCCCCATGTAAGTTCATAGGCAGGTTTCTAGATTTTAAAACTAAACCAAAACAAAACCACTTTAGTGGTAATCTCTGCTTATATCTATGGTCTTTGAGAACATCTGAGACTTTATTCCTCATTTTGGTTATCTCAGAAATCTTCGATGACTACTTTTTCTGTCTTTACCTAGTTTTTCTAATTGAAAAAGCATCCCTTCCTTATCCTTGAATTCAATTTGCAAAGGCATCTGAATTTTTGAAACCCCAGTCTCTCTCTCTCTCTCTCTCTCTCTCTCTCTCTCTCTCTCTCTCTCTCTCTCTCACTCTCACTCAACCTCCTCTGAGTGTTTTTAAAGCAAGGCAGTCTTTTGGTTCGGTTGTTCTCTCAAAGCAAACTACTGTTTCAAGGATAAACCAAGGACAGGAAATAAACTGATAAATGCCCCAAACTGTCTTTGCAGCCTCAACCCCAGCGAACAGCCTCCAGGAGCTCTGGCTTACGTGGCATTAAGACGTGCAGTGACATAGATGTTGAAATGTCAAGTGAAATGAGTCTTGTACTCAACACACTGAGTTCTTCTCTTTCAAAAGAAAAATGAGACAACAAGAACGATAAGGGCCTTTCTTGCCTTTCTATGTCTGGTTTCAAAATTAATTGTTTAAAGAGCAAAGTTGAGTTTTTGTTGTCTCTTACTTTCTATACGTGCATCAGAAACTTTTTTCCAGTTACGGTAACAGGAAAGGACTGTGCGTCCAGTTTGCTGTACATTTCTGATTTTCGTAGTTTATGTTTCTATTGTCTGTTCCAAATGCTGTCAGCACGGTGCGTTCAGGCCCATTTATCATCCTGCAGGGTGGCGCCTCGGTATGCATTCACTGTAGATCCTGGAGCTCACTAATGTTGCAGCTTTGGAAATTACAAAAGACCCTGGCCATCCCCCCGAGGGAAGGCAATTATCTTTCATGCTCAGGGGACAGAAAAAGAGCTCGTGCAGAGAAGGGCCTCCATCCCCGGTGCGTGCTGGGGCTGACCCAAATCAATTTTAGCTGCCTACAAATACGGACTGAGTCCTAGGTGTAAGCTTGCAAACACTACATTCCCGTTTTTATTAAAAAATTACCTTCTCAGGCAATGTCACGTCACAAATAACTTTGATGATGATTACGTGAGCTCGAAGGAACTCTAAAACAAAGATGACATCTCCTGTGGAGCGTCTGATGGCCCCACCCACCCTGCTGGTTGTGTGGTCATGCTCTGTGGGTGGCATGTCTTCCTTTGGTTCGGTTCTCTGAGTCTGCCATCATGGTGTATGTTCGTCAAATATTACAGAATGCGTCAAGAGTGGCTGTGCATTCAATATGGAAAGCAAACAAAGCTGATTATTAGTGAACCGTCGCTGACGAGAGTGGTGTCCAGACCTGCATTTGATCTGCTTTGGCCACTTGTGCCCTATACTCATGTTCATGGCCACCCCCCCCCCCCACCACGCAACACTCACAGCGTGGGGTAGAGCAGACAAGTAGAGTATTGTCCTGATATGCCCTAAACCCTATACTAGTGGTGATTATTGCTCCCTTGAAGTAGGTGGGCAATCTATTTGTAAGTGCAAAGGTTTAGAATTTCTCTTCTCCTTTTTCAATGCATTCATGGTGTAGGGATTTTCATTCAGATGCCAAGTGGTAAAATATGATGATACAGGTGGGACTCCTTGACTCAAGGGATTGAGGTCATATATTAGATGAATCGTGATATTGACATCGTTAGAAAACAGTGGGCTTTCTGCCAAAAGGATATTATAGGTTAGTGTTTAAATTGTGCCCCCCCCCCAACCCTCCCACTCTGGTACCCGTGAATGTCTATTGAAGACCTAAATCTGGATACCTGGAATGTGACCTGGTTAGAGAGAGGGTCTTTGTAGATGCCATCAAGGGAAAATGAGATCATTGCGTTGGGCCCAAATTCAACATAACAGTGTCCTTACGAAAGAAGAAGGGCATTGAGGTGACAGCGGGAAGACAGCCGTGTGAAGGCGAAGGCAGAGCCACACGCCAAGGCACAGCTGGGGCTGCTGGGAGCTGGAAGAGGCAGGACAGAGCCGAATAAACTTGGCCCTGGCAACGCCTTGATGTAGCAGATTTCAGACGTCTCACCTCCAGAACAGGCGGCTCGATACATTTACTGTGTTCGAAGCCAACCAGTTTGTGCTACTTGGTTGCGATAGCCCTAGGACGTGAATGCACTTAGTAACTAACCTCTTCCTTAGTATTTAAAAGTATCCCTATCACCAAATGTTCACAAGTTGGATCAAAGAAGCTGGCCACAATGATGGCACATAAAGCTGCCATTAGAGGCAATTCATGAGCTACGCCTGAGAAACATTGTCACCCAGGCTCACCTAGAGACAACCATTAAGGTAATGTGAAGACTACATTTTATATTTAGAGAAATTAGGGAAAATGGCCCATTCTATTTGTTTGATAATGTTTATTGAATTTACTATAGTCTCAGTCCTTCAGGGAAAACAAAGATACAAATAAGAAGTGACATTAAAAATCTGCTTCTGTGTGTCCCAAAGACCCGATATTTTCTTTTAGAATGCTTTTTCTGAAATTTCAGAATTCTTTAGCGTTGAATGTATTTTGTTCCTAAAGCTCAGGTCTTATAGAGTAGGGTTGCAGTTAAAATTAGGGAACCCACTTGAATTTGCATTTCAGATAAACAACACACCTTTTTATTTTTTAGTATAAATATGTCCTAAGCAATTTGGAGGGCATACATACAAAAAAAAAAAAAAAAAAAAAAAAAAAACATTCAGGATCTGGAATTCAAATTTTGCTGTCTGTCTGCTATTTGCATTTGCTAAATGTGGCAGCCTGTTACTTATTGCCAATTTGCTACCTTAATGGGCCTATAATGATTTTCAAAGTCATCTGTAATACCAAAGTGTTAGGGTGATTTTGGTGATTAAATGAGGTAGCAATTACGGGTGTTAGAATGGATACTGTTACATAGTTAGGGCCCTGTACCGGTTGCACAGGATTTTTTTTCTAGTGTATGCAGTGCTTAGTGGAGCCTTAGCGTGTGATTCCAGTAAAGATAGAAGGGGTGGCTGCATGCACACAGCAGCAGTAATCTCCAGCCCTTTTGTGAACCCTGAATGTCAGGTCCTTTGGAAAAGAAGGGTTTTGCTTGAGTTTGTTTTGTTCTGTTCAGTTTTAATCTTTTGGTAAGATTCCAGCTGAGAGTCTGGAGAAGCCCATGGCTTTAGAAGCATCAGAAAGTCCTGCTGTTGAATCTAGACATTTGCATTACCCGTGTGTTCACATGCTAGGGCTGCTGGAACAAAATACCACAGATCAGGTGGCTTAAAAGAGAATAAATGCAGCCTTTCACATTCCGGAGGCTGGAAGTCTACAACCCAGGCGTTGGCAGGGGTGGTCTCTTCTGGAAGTTCGGAGGAAGAGTCTGCGTCACGTCTCTCCTGGTTTCCGGTGGTTGGCTGCAATCCTGGGCATCCCTTAGCTTGTATTGGGACAGCACCAGTCCCTGCCTCTGTCTTCACACGGCACTGTTCTCTAGGTATTTGTCTGTGTCCCTTCTCTTCTTGTAGGGACATCCATCTGAGGATTCGGTCCCGCCCTAGTCCAGTGTGACTTTGTCTTTACTTGGTGACATCTACAAAGCCCCTGTTTCCAAGAAAAGTCACAAGCACAAGTACTGAAAGTTCAGGCTGCGTTGTACCTTTTGGGAGTGTGCAGTTCAACACATGACAGCTGGTATCTCCACTTCAATGGTATTTGAAGAGCGTTGGCAATTGTATTTTTATAAAGGTACACGTGCATCTTATTATAGCACTCAAGAGGTCCTGTGCAGTGTATCATTGGTAGAGATGAACAACAACTTCTATTTATTTAAAAGTTAGTATTTCCCTCACTGTTTCTAGAGTAGGGTCTTAGAGCTATTTAGGGAAACGATATCTAGGTAGTAATACATGAATACTATATATTTTTTTATTTTTTCAAAGATTTTATTTATTTATTTTTAGAGGGGAAGGGAGGGAGAGAGGGAGAGAAACATCAATGTGTGGTTGCCTCTGGTGTGTCCCCCACTAGGGACCTGACCAACAACCTAGGTGTGTGCCCTGACTAGGAATCGAACCAGTGACCCCATGATTCACAGGCCAGTGCTCAATCCACTGAGCCACACCAGCCAGGGCTGAATACTATATTTAAACATTTCATGATTGTGAATGTAATTCCAAAAATATGTTTCACAGTCTAGAGGAAGAAATTTGGAAGGAAAAAGTAAAATTAGTAATAGAAACAATTTTTTCTTTTATCTTCCTTTACTTGTGGACCCTCGTTTCTGTGTTTTAAACTATTTCAATATTTTAAAAGTATCATTCAATTTTCACTTGCATAAACAATGTTTGCTAACCAATTATGCAAATATCCTTTTTAGGTAAAAGATTAAATGAGCTGAATATGAAGATATTTTAAACTCTAATATTTTTGCAAGAAAATCTATTTTTTCTTGTTTTTCAAAGAAATGTTTATAAATATGCTCATCTAAGCAATTAAATAAATGCCAACAGATAAAATGTAGCTATTCTTAAAAATTACAACTTTCACAAATACTTCTAATAGGAAAGTTCTAGATTGGGAGTGACTTCAAATTTGAGTTTGCTCATTTATAAGTGAGGATTAGATATTTAATTCTCACTTATAAATGAGTAAACTCAAATTAATAATGCCACTCCACCCTGGTAAGTGCCTATAACAGAGATTTTCATATAGTAAACATTCAAAATATATTATTATCTTCCCTTTTCCATTTTTTAACGAAACCCTCAAACATACCAATTAAACATAACTAGGTATGCTACTGCTCTGCTTTTGTTTCATTTTTTTTTCTTATGAGTTTAAAGGGGTAAGGAAGAAAGTGTTTGAGATTTGCACTTACTTTCTGTTGAAATTGTAAATGCCTGGATTTGGGACCATTCTATAATTCTAGTTGATAGAGGAAGGAAGATTTACTGTAGAAAACATTTGCTCTATAAACCTCCACTGGTAGTTTTTAGGTGATCATCAGAATAAATATGAGAAATACCCATGATGCTCTTGTTGTCCCATAAAGTATCACTGGCTACACAATGTCCTTCTCATTGTAAAGAATACAAAGACAGATTATGTGCACCCGTTTTGGTAATTTCCAGGAAACAGCCAACTCACTAAAGCATCAGTAGTGCTTTGAAATATAAATGCACATACTAATGGAGCTGATTTTATTGTCCTTAAAGTATAATCAAAGTCGATAATTTACTACCACTAAAGAGAACACAGGAAGGATCGAGGGATGAGGTCATTTGTATACCACGTCCATCAGCCACACAGATGGTGAGACAGTTTGTGTGTTCCTCACAGAAAAGTCTAGACTTGCACATATCTATACAGGCTAAACCCAAATAATTTGGGTAGCCCGGTTGTGATTTAGGTAGCTGCCTCCTAATCACCTGCTATTTTCACCCTCATGCTGGCTCAGTACAGATCTTGGACAGATAGTATCCCATTTTCCAGGCATTCTCTGAAAATCCATAAGGATAACATCTATCTAGTAATGTTTATATAAGAACATATCTGAAAATTATTTCATTAACTCTGCTAATATATAGGTCAACATCGTAAGAAAACACTCATGTGAAACATTTTTTTTACATCCCACGGAAATAGTGTTTTTTTCTATATGTCCATTGACGAACTCAACGGAGACTGTACTCAGGTGACCCAGAATGTCGCTCACTGGGATGAACCTCAGGTGCAGAGGAGGCAGGCATCCACTTTCACATTGCTCGCGAGGAAGACAGGAAGGTTCAGTGGCTAAAGAAGCCATTCGCATCCCTTGTGGCAGATGGTATCATGAGAGTGTTCTGGAAGCAAATGGGAGAGCTGGTCGACCCAACCTGCAAAGACAGGGAGGCTTTCTGGGGTGAGGGGACCATGCCCCAACAGAGTTGTCTGGGTGATTAAGTTGTCTGCATGGTGTTTCCAGTAAGGGAACATCTTGAGAAAAACTTGCAGACCAGAAATCTGAGGGAGATAATCACGTCCTGTGGCCAGGTATATTGCGAAAAGAGGTTGTCAATTGAGGTAGCGCAGGGGTCTTGGAAAGCCTGTATGACTCGAAAGTGCAGGTCACCTCCATCAAATGCCCAGTGGCCAGCCCTTCACCAGTATGGTGGTCTGATGTAAGCCCGTGCGGCCCTTCCCTGGTACGAGGTTGGTTTGTCGAAGGGGGTATCTGTGTCTTCCAGCAGTGCGGTGCCAGCAATGGCTCCAGTTAGTTTGTTAGCAGGGAAACCAGCCTTGGTCCTGATTCTGCGGCACAGTCAATCCCTTAATACGCAGCAAAAACAAGAAAGTCAGGCAGTTGGTTTTGCGAATTAAATGCAATCGCAGCGTTCTGTCCTTTGAGACACTCTGACAAGATCTTGAACTGAAGGCGCACGTGCCGACGTGACGCTGTTCCAGAAGCAGTGCTGGGCTCCCTGTCTAGCCAGAATCAGCACAGTCCTGTCCACCTCTCCCCCCAGACCAAGATGACCTGTAGAGGCTGGGTCGTGGTCCTCAATGGGAATACGCTTGCTGCAGACTGACGGCTCTGGTTTCTTAAACCCAGTTCAGGAGAGGGTAGCAATTCCCCCTCAGCATCACTAGCCTCTCCGCATATCTTGAATACCTCTCATTTCACTATGAAAAATCAATTCAGTCACTTGATATCCAGATAAACTGGTCAGTGCTGATCAGAGAGAAGGGCCGCTGAAGCACTAAGCTTGCCTCCAGGGGGGTGGGCTTCTGTGCATCGTTCAGGGTCCTTCAGGTGTCAACCCACCAGATCAAGGTACAGAGGAGACACAGAGGAGACAAGGGATGCATACACGTGTGCCGTACGGTGGAGACACAGATACTTAAAGGCAAGCTCATTGCGCTGGAAGACTCCAGTTTTGGAAAGCTCCTGCCGAAGGCAGAGTGCGGGTATCAGGCTGAGAAGGACGGGAGGGTGGACGGTGGCCAGAGAGAAGGTCGTTGCAGCGGTCAGTGCGAAGCCATTTGTATTAGAAAAGCAAAAGGAAATGTGGAGCAAGGCATGGTTATGCTGTTGTGTCAGGCTCCAAAATTGAAAGCAAACTGTGTTAATTAACATCTATGCTAATAATTGTTTAACATCTAATATATACACATAAGTGTGTATTAATATCTATCTGCATGTGCATATATATACGATTTTTTGTGTGTATATATCTTTCTATTGTGTATGTGTTAGGTGGGGGTATATACATGTATTTTATATATTATATATAGAAAGATATTCTCTCTATATAATACATATTATATATAGAGAGAATACCTTTTTATTAGAGAGAGAATACCTTTATATATATATATATATATATATATATATACACCTTTCTATCTAATAAAAAGCAGGCTAGGGTTTTATTAAATTAGCAGCCTCTCTAATGAATTTAATCTAAAGGGCCATTAGGCCAATTTGGTTGTTCTCATCTCTTTATTCTTTCCATCCATTTATCTACAAAATAGGAGAGAAATCACCTCTCTTAAAAATCCTTGAAGAAATGTTCATCTTGAAAATAACATACGATGTTCAGCTTCTTGTAAATCGAATCCAAGTTCTTGCATATGTTGAAAAGTTACGTTACTGATAAAAGGTGAGGGGCAGTAAGGATAATTTTAAAAGCTAACAGGTTTGTAGTTAATCAGTTTTAACAATTAGATCATTAATAGCTGGGGAGTTCATCATTACCATTAAGGAAAAACCAGTGCTTAGTGCATGATTAACTGTAACTCAGCATCATCTTGCCATGATCTATTACATCCAAACAGCTGTTAGGGTTATGTTTTCTTCATCATCCAATGGTAGATTATGATCATTTCTCATTCAAGTCTTTCTTAACCGAAAATCAGAAGCAATATTCTGAGACTTTAATGATGAAAATAATATATCTAGCACATAAAATAAACGGTTTGCACTGACTGCTTTGAACTGCTTGGTGACAAACTCCATATACTATCTATTCCTTCTCTAACCATCAACAAAGATTATCTTTGTAACTAATTTTGGCATTTAATATCGTATTAACTTTTATTGTCATTTAATTGTTCCCTATGTGCCTCATTTTCCCCAATCGATTTTAAACCCCTCTGTCTTGTACCTCTTTTGTAATCCCTGCCCCACCCCACCACATTGCAGGCATTCGGGAAACATCTATCACTTAACTGAACCGGATTGAGTTTGTGACATTTCCTCTCAGTCATTTGGTACACTGGCGATTGCCAAAGATGCTCAGCAGTGCCTGGCTCTGCCATGTTTGCCATTCGGTTTTCTGTAAACGAACCAGTGGTGGGGTCAGGTAAGGGATGCAGTGAGTGACCTATCTTCTAGATGAATAATTTTAAAAAGAAGCTACAAAAAATGACCTAGGCAATGATACTGCTATCACATTGTAATTATTGGCTTAAATAGGGCAAAGTGTGTTACAAATCATAACTCCATTTCTTTTTTACATTTGTTTCAATTACAGCTGACTTATAATATTATGTTCGTTTCAGGTGTATAACAGCGATGAGACATTTATATAACCTTCGAAGGGATCCCCGTAGGGGATTAAGAAGTACAAATCGGCAGTTATAAAAATAGTCACGGGGAGGTAAAGTACAGCGTAGGGAATGCAGTCGGTAATTTTGTAATAACTTTGCATAGTGCCATGTGGGTACTAGACTTACGAGTCCATTTCTTGAACATGGGGATATATTTTGACTCCTTAAATATCCTCCTGGGACTGTTGACCTTGGGGTAAGAACAGAGACAACACTGAGTCATGAATTTTCAGGACATTGGTCCTGTTTCTCCAAACCACCATAGTCTGAAGCTTGCAGGTTGCCCCCCTCCCTGAAACCAATTAAAAGGACTGGTACCAGCCGGCCTCACTGCATTAGAATGTGAAGCTGGTTGATGTCTGGGCCCATTATGCCTGAAAAAACCCAACCTGCTGCTCACACGGTAACAGCCCAGCAGTTACCCCATTTGCAGATAAACGTGTATGCCCAGATTTGGACTTTCCTAGTTCTTGCCTTCATCTGGCAAATCCTTCCTATTTATTTAACCTCAAGACGTTCCTCACCATCATTATAAATTGCTGAATCCACTCGTTTACCCAAGTCCCCTAAAATTTCATCATTTCTCTCCTGTGGTTCTAAAATAGCAACATATCCCATGAGTGTTATTGGTTACCACTCTGGGAATCCCAGGCCTCACCTCTATTCAGCAGCCAGACAGACGTTTTCAAAGGTAAATTGAATGGCAGCCTCAACTTTCTTGAAATCTCCATGCTGCACTGGAAGAGAGTGGACCCGCCGATCTTAACCGCTCCTTAGGAACATAGGGTTTCGCCTGTGTCTGCCAGGTGGAAAAAAGCAGAGGATGCTGCACCTGCCTCAGACCTCAGCATCCTCTGCTTCATTCACGGAGCCCTGGCACATGGGCCTCGTGACTCTCTAAGTCTGAGCTTGTCCCCGCCACTGCCACTCTGCTGTAGGCTGGTGCTGCTCTGCCTTTTGTCTGCAGGGCTCTTCTCGGAGAAGGCCCTGCCATCACTAACGTGTCACCGTCCGTGTTACTGCATCAGAGAGGCCACCCCTGACCACTCTGTCTGCAGGAGCTGCCTCCCCACACCGAGCCCCTCTTTTTCCTTTCACCCCATTGACTTCCTTATTAACTTCCTACATATTGCCATCTAAAACTATCTCATTTCTTTACTATGCCCCTTCCTTCCCCCCTGGCTACAATGTAAATCCATAGACTAGGAAACTCAGGTCCCACCTGTTTATCTCCAGCCACGTCCTTATGGCCAAGAATCCTGTCTGGCCCATTCATGCTCCACAGTTTCCCGATAAGTGACTAATGCTTCAGTGAGTAGAGCTCCTACTCTCTGTTTCATTGACTTAGTGGTTTGAAGTCTCCCATTAGCTCATTTTCCCTTGAGATTCCTCATCAGTTTGTGCCACTGCCCACTTCTGACGACTGCCTTCCACACCTCCATTGTAGATGATTGCCACATTGACAAATGGCCATTGTTAAAATTTTCATGGGACGCAGTGTTAGCTTATTATTAAAGGGGTGTTTCACCCACAAAAACCAAGCTGAGACTAGGCTCACATTGTAGGAGCCTCGTGTTTGTTGTGATCATAAACTCATGACATTTTCCAGCTGGAAGTGACTTCAGAGCACATCTCGGACAAACTTTTATTTTCCCCCCGAGAAAACCGGAGGTCGGGCAGGTTAAATGATTTGACAAAGGACAGAGCACCAGTGAGTAGCAGCTGTGGCTGAAACCAAGGCCACGAGGCTTGGCTGTGTCCAGATTACACAAGGGTCCCTCCCGGTTTTAAGCATGCAGTGTCTCATGGTTGGAGACACCAGAGTTGTCACACTACTGAACAGATCACAGGCCAGCAAAAAATGACATGAATTTGTGCCCACGGCCTTTATCTCCTTTGAGGCATTAATTCTGTGTTTTAGGAACATTCAGAGAACAGAGCCCAAGAGATGTGGCTTCAGCGATGCAAGCCATACAGGGTAAGTCAATCAAGAAACCTTTCCTGAATTCAGCAAATGATCTGCAGGCTTTTCATGTAACTCACAAAGTTAGATTGGTAGCCTGGAAATTACCACCTTCAGTTGAGGAACACAAGAAAATCTTAACAGGAGAATTCACAAGGAGCTTTGTTAAGCTAAATAGCACAGAAAGATGTGGCTTAGTAAAGTAGAAAACTATCATTTGTGCCTGGTATTTGATTTCTTTACATTTTTGCGGTTTCTCTTCCATTCATCCTTGAAACCCAGCTTCCTGCATAGGGCCTGGAACCCATAAAGCATTAAGTGATTTGTTGAATAAATACATAAGTGTATATTTCTTAGTTTTTATTTTTCATAGTTATTAGACATTTGGTAATTATCATATTTTTATTTTTAAAAAATATTAGATATAACTGAGCATCCAAATATATCAGAGGATAGTATGAAACTGGAGTGCTGATGAACCACTTAGAATTGCACGCTTATTCCCTGGGAGTGCCTGCCATACGCACACTAGTGAATTAACCTGTAGCCTCACTGAGTGCAGACACCAGAAGTATCGGGTCAGTCTTGTTTTTCCTTATGAATATTTAATGCCAGAATGTGAACTTAATGGAGAAGCTTCCATCGAGTTTTGGAGTAGTAGCTTCAAAGTCCTTGCCATAGGCCTCGTGCAGTTTAAATGGCACAATTTTGATCCTGCAAAGCAAATGCCATTTTGGTTTCACGCTGATGATGTAAACGCTCTTTATACGAAAACCCTCATTGTGCATATTCTCAGACTCGTTTTCCCTTCATATGTCACGACGTCATCTCCACCTAGAAATGAGCTCGCCTTGCCTTAACAGTCGAACTCAGAATTTGTCACACCTTCCTTGCTGCTACCCATGACGTCAGCAAAGAAAATGTTTTACATCAGCTCCCTGGCCTAGCCTCATTTTTTTCTGTTGTCAGAATGGTCTTATTTTGTTGTTGTTATGGTTACGTGATGATCTATGGCTTTTACCCATGTGGTTCTTCCGATGAGAGATTTTCAAACGCCCTTTAAAATTGATTTGCCCATCGTATTTTTAAAAATTAAGGCATGTAAAAGAGAAACTGCATTTTAAAACCATTGGTATTCCAATCAGAAAACTTACAATCCACTAATAATCACAGACTATTAATGGAAAGGTTACTAATTGGCACAGATACATGGAACAGACTGAGAGCTGCCAGAGGGGAGGGGGTTGGGAGGCTGGATGAGAGAAGGGGAAGGGATCAGACAGAAAACATACGTGTGTAACCCATAGACACAGGCCACGCTGTGGTGATGGCCAGAGGGAAGCCGGGGCGGGGGGAGGGGGAGGTGGGCAGAGGGGACGGAAATGGACTTTGCCTGGGGCGATGGGGGCGTGACGCAGTGTGCAGATGAGCTTTGGTTGAGTTGCACACGCGAAACCTGTATGGTTCTGTGAACCAGTGTCACCCCAATAAATTCAATTAAACAAAAAGAATAGGGATTTTATTGTGGTAAAGAGTCTCTGGCGGGTCATGTAGCCTAATTTTGCTAGTAGCTACTGTCTCAAAAACCCATGTTGAATAGTTATTTACACACTGGCAGGTGTGGCTCTGTGGGTTGGGCGTCCTGCAAACGGAAAGGTCGCTGGTTGGATTCCCATTCAGGGCACATGCCTGGGTTGTGGGCCAGGTCCCCGTTGTGGGAATGAGACAAATGATCGATGTTTCTCTCCCACCCTCTCTCCCTCCCTTCCCCTCTCTCTAAAAATAAATAAATAAAATCTTTCAAAAAATAATCATTTACTCAGTTTCATCAAACATTCAGGAATCCAGACCATCAGCAATTGGAACTTGCGAGAACTGAAAACTTAAGCCAATGTTAAGTTTACCTACTGCCAAAAATGTAAGTACTTAGGATATCACACATGAAATGGGGTATTCGGAGAGAAAGCATAGTTCTTTTCAGTTTTCTGTCTTTTTGTCTATTACTTTTATCTGATTTATTATTCCTGTTATGTTATTATTGCATTCAACAATCCAAAACACAAGAAATAAAAATAAATGTATACATTAATTTTTAAATGTAAAAATTTAAACTGTATTTTAAAAAATCTAACCTTAGATGTTGAAATCACTCTAATCATCCTCTATTTCCAATCTGTTTGAACTAGTGAGGTCCTATATTAAAGAAAGGTACCGTATGATTTCCTTCATATGTGGAATCTGATGAACAAATTGAAGTAACAAGCAGACTAGAGACAGACTCATAGATGGAGAGCAGACTGATAGCTCTGGGTGGGGAGCTGGGGGGATGAAGGGATTGAACAAAAAGAAAAAAAGAATTCATGAATGTGGACAATAGGGTGGTGATTGCAGGGGGGAGAACCAGATTGCAGTGGATGGAGGTAGAAGAGGATATGGGGGGGTAAGAGGTGATGGAAAAATAAAATAAAGCTTAAGAAAAAATTACCTGGTTTTGTTACTCTTCCATAAACTGAATAGATTGGCATTAAAAATGTTGCAGCATGCTAGTAGTCAAGGCTGAGGGACTAAAACATGTGGTTGTACAGGGAGATCCTAGCCTGAGAAAGAGAAGGAGAAGGATACATGAGGGAAGGAAGAGACAGGAAGGAACCAGACAAGACCCGAGAGGTGAAGTTGGGGACCAAGGTTGGGGGTGGCAATCGGGATGAGCTTTCCATCCCCACATCTGTTTCTTAGTCGCAACCATGGGGTGAGAATTTTCATGGTTCCTTTTTTGTTTCTGAACCTGCAAGGATTTTCATTTTATTGACAATATTCTACTAGCTTCAAGTGTACATCACAGTGATTTGATATTTATGTACATTACAAAATGATCCACACAGGAAGTCTAGTTACCATCTGTCGCCATACACAGTTGTTAGCGAATACTGATTGTATTCCCTACGCTGTACATTAAATTCCCATGACTTCTTCATTTTATAAGTGAAAGTTGGTGCCTTTTAATACCCTTCACTGGGTTTGCTCTCCCTCCACCCCTCCCCCTCAGGTGATGCCGGTTCCAACGCGGTACCCATGGGCCTGTTTCTGTTTTGTTTTGTTTGGCAATGCATCCAGTAAAGCAATAATATCAACAACAGCAGCAGCAAAGATAATAGTTAAAATGTAGTGTTTTCTGTAGAGCAAGCCCTCGTATGACTTGGCACTTTTGTAAAGACTTATGTACAGCCAGTACACAAATTCTGAAACCCTAGTAATTCAAAACCTGGGAGATCCTTGGCATGTATTTGCTATATAATTTGAAAACTATGGAAAGCTGATCAAAAGAAGGGAAAGTTACTCTGTACTCTCGGAGAATATATTAAAATAGAAATATAGAACCTTAAAATATTTTTTGTCAGCATATTAGGATGGCCACCTGAAGAGTGGAATCACTGTAGGAGATAGAAGAGATGTGAATTCCTGAATTTAGTGAAAATATATAATACTAAAAATAATAAGATAAAAGTCTTAAACCACATCTGAAGATTTCAGTGTTCAACCCAGTTCAAAATCCCTAAGTGGGAATGAATTTATGAACACAGTAATGATCTCCTGTGAGGTTCTAGAGCTGACTGATTATAACTGTTACATAAAATTTAGATGACATAAATTCCTTATATATTTTGGATATTAACCCCTTGTCAAAGCTGTCATTAGCAAATACCATCTCCCATTCAGTTGGTTGCTTTTTTCTTTTGTTGGCAGTTTCTTTGGCTGCGCAGAAGCCTTTTAGTTTGATATAGTCCCATTCAACTATTTTTGCCTTTACTTCTTAATATCCAAGACAGATAAAGAACTCATACAAATCAACACCCAACAAACAAACAATCCCATTAAAACATGGGTAGAGGACCTGAACAGACACTTCCCCCAAGAAGACACACCAATGGCCAACAGGGAAATGAAAAGATGATTAACTTCACTGGCCACGAGGGAAACGCAAATCAAAACTACAATGAGATGCCACCTCACAGCTGTTAGAATGGCTCTTACCGACACGACAAGTAATAATGTCATGGAGGAAAGGAACTCTTGTTCACTGCTGGCAGGAATATAAACTGATACGGCCACTATGGAAAACAGTATGGAGGTTCCTCAAAAAATGGAGAACGGAGTTACCGTATGACCCAGCAACCCAGAAAAAATTTGAAAGCATTTATTCGCAACGATATATGCACGCCTATGTCCATTGCATTATTAGTCACAGTAGGTCAGGCATGAAACAGGGAGGTGTCCTTCAATAGATGATTGGATAAAGAAGACGTGGTGCATATATATAATGGGATACTCCTCAGCCACGAGAAGGGATGAGATACTGCCATTTGCAGCAACGTGGATAGACTTTGGGAATATCATGCTGAGCACAATAAGTCAGACAGAAAAAGCTAAGAACCATGTGATTTCGCCACACATGGGACGTAAAACTGAAACTCATAGACACAGACTACAATATGGTGGTTACCAGAGGGAGGGAGTCAAATAAGTGCTGATGAAAGATGATTTGATCTTGGGTGGTTCGCACACAATGCAATATACAGATGATATGCACTTGAGGCGTATATAGTTTTATTAACTACTATCACCCCAATAAACCTAATTGAAGTTAGGTGATACAGATTCTGCCTAAGTTAAGAGAATAGGTCGAACTGTGGCCTGAGATAGAGGGAAGAATTCTGGATCGAGTATTTAGGACTGCACATGCAAGATTAGTCATATCAACTGCTAATAATTGTAAGTAGTGGTGATGCTGCTTGTATTTGAACAAATGGAGTTCAGGTAAACTCCCTAAATCTGAAACTGCCTTTTCAAGAGGCTCTAGAATGTGTGTCTTCTAGATATAAAGTGACTGTCTAAACTAAGTCACCCAAGCCCTTAATTTGGTGTAATGCTGTTTATTATCTTTTACCTCCTGAGTTTTCACAAAATCTACAGGGTGCGGCAGAAGGAACGCCCTGCTTGAGTGTGGTTGGTAGGGTAATGATATGGGTGTGATAATTTATAGTTTTAATTTGCACATTTCATCTAAAATGTCATATGGTATACTTGAGTGTGATAGTGTTATGTTACAGAATTCTGTGCTTATGATTTTGTAATAAAAGATTTTGTAATAAAACAGGGGCATTATTTGAGCTAAACCCTGTATTTTTATTTTCCAAAGGAGTAGAGAGTAGATATATAGTAAATGCAGCCCAGTGGACCTGGAAAGAAACCCAGACGTTTAACCCTGAAATCTAAATTTGAAACAGTCTTTTGGAAATATGCTGAAGTGTTTCCAAAATATCATGAAACAAATTGCTGTTGAAATGACCTTCACTGTGAGCAGTATCACCGATCTATGATTTATCTGGAAAGCTTTCTTTCTCTTTAATCTTTTTTTCACTTTGCCACTGATAAAAATAAATTCCTGAAATGTCATTCTTACCCCAAAACCAGTCAATATGATAATGAATTAAACCTCTCAAAAAACTTAGTTGGAGACACATATACACTTAAAAATGTGGTAATACCCCATATTTATCTTACCAGCACTTCTCATCTGTGTTTACAGATATGTTTAGCCTACCTATCTGTTAGATACTGAGTATAGCTTGGAACCAGGCTGCATAATTACTTCAATAATCTTTAATGCATGAAAATAATGGAAGTAAGCACAATGCCTATTTTAGAGGCACAAGGTTACCTAACTTTGCCAAGGACAACCAGGTCATAGAACCAGTGGTTCAGCCTCCATGGGCCACACTCTGGATCTTGTATTATACAAACTATACACTTTGCTTCGATAAACACAGTCTTAACCTTATGGAGGATAATTAGAAGAAACTGTGTCTTAGTTGGCAGCCATGATCCCGAAATCCCTAAATCATTACATCAGCTCCCACTTGCTAAAAACCTGTTCATTGATTTCAGTCAAATAGAACAAAATGGATGAAGTAAGATTCCAATGAAAATGTGTCTTAGGTTACTTTATGTTTCCTTAAAAAGTAAGTTGATTGCTTTTGAACAGATCATGAAGCATTTTGGGTGGTGATATCTAGAAAGTAAATTGAAAGACATTTAAAAATAAGGGGAAGGTATTTTAGATACCTCATGTAAGTAGAAGCACCCAGCATTTGCTCCTCTGTGACTGGCTTATTTTGCATAGCATAAGGTCCTCATGGTTCATCCTCATTCATCCACATATTGCAGGGTTTCCCTCTTTTCTGATGCTGAATAATATTCCATTACAGATACGTTGTACTCTTTAAATGCATTCATCCATCAGTGGGCATGTATGTTGTTTCCACATCTCAGCTCTTGTGATTGGCGCCTCCATGACCATGTGAGTGCTGATAGCTCTTTGAGATTCTTAATTCTTTTGGGAAAAAAAATTTAGTTACGCGAGATGAACAGGTTCTAGAGATCTGCTGTCCAATGTTGTGCATGTAGGAAACCATACACTTGAAATATCAGTAAGAGGATAGATATCATGCTATCCAGTAAAATAAATCGATGGAAGGCAACACAAACAAGGTCATTGGGAAGTGTTGGGGAGAAAGTGAGGATACTGACCATAGAATCACAGCCAAGTTCACAGAAGGTTTTTCTTCAAGACCTGGGGAGAAGACTCAATCAAGTGTTCTCATTTCCGGGGCCTGAGGGCGTGCCGAGGCACGGCCTTCCCAGGATCTGAGGATTTAACATTTACTTGTGCTTCGCTGGAACATTTAAAACCTGCAACAAGAATAGGAGGGGAGCGCTATTATTGCTCTCCTCCTTTCTTTCATGAGGAAAGTGGGATGGGCCAATGTTAAGTAACTTGACCCATTTAATTGCTGCAAAGAAAGGGTCGAGCCAGCATACCGAGCCTGGCAGCCTAGTTCCAGATGCCTCCTTGTGCACCACCGTGCTGCACAGCCTCCCAGCAAACACTAGAGGTGTAAGCATGCTCAGGATGTACAGAATGAGGCCTCGTAGAATGTAGGGGCAGAAAGGAAATCAAGTATTTCATCTGAAAAAAAAAAAGGCTCACGGACTACAGTAGCATACATTCTTCAGAAACTGGATCATGTGAGTAAAAGCCCAGACAAATAAAAAGGCTAATAGCATTATTGACTTTTCTGAACTTTTGTTTTTAGATTGATGATAACCTCTTAGGAAATCTAGAATCTAACCTCGTATTCAATCTAGGCCTATATATTTTTAACTTTTCCTCTATGTTAAAGAGATCCAGCAGAGGGAGCTTTTAACCATGAAGTTTTATTCTATTCAGAAATGAATCGAAGTGGGATGAAAAGTAGAACAATCCTAAATATGATGTTTATATGAAATCGTAAACATTCCATAGAGCAAGTGAAGATTTTTGTTTCTGACAAGTTCCTGTGGAAGCCCATCACAAGACATTTTTGACCGCCCGCAAGTATTCATTGCTGCGAGCCTCTTAAGAGCCACAGGAGAACCACAAAAATGGACCCCTACACACGCCAGCTCACTTCTCACTTGAGAAGAATTTTTGGTGTGTAAGAAACACAGAGTGGATTGATACATTTTTTTTGAATCCTCATCTGAGGGCATACTCAGAGGGGAAGGGGCTGAGAGAGAGGGAGAGAGAAGGAGAGAAACATCAGGTGTCTCTCACATATGCCCTGACTGCAACTGAACCCACCATGCAGGCATTTGCCCTGATTGGGAATCGAACCGGTGACCTTTCAGTTTATGGGACAACACTCCAACCAGCTCAGCCACATCGGCCGGGCAGGGTTGATACATTTTAATAGATAATAGAATGTTATCAATACACGTGATAATAAGCAAATGAGAAAAAGACCAGAGAACACAGAGTATTAGCAGCTCCTAACAGGACAAGGGGCACAGGTACACCGTGAGGAAGTTGAAGCCTGTTTCAGCGGAGAAAGTATTGTGAGCACAATCTCTGATGCTGGGATGAGCGTGGAGAGAGAGAAATCACACAGGAATCACCAAAGCTCAAGGTTAACCTGGAAGACTTAGGAAATGAACTTGAAAGTCACACCAGACTGTGAGCACTGGCCAGGAGTAGAAAGTGATCAGTAGGCTGTCAGAAACGAGAGCGCACTCAATAAATAATAGGATAGCAATAGGCCTGGGGCGGGTACAGGTGTGCGCAGGATAGTGTTAGAGAATGATCGGGAAGTAGAAGATGTCGTGGGGGGAGAAACCCAACAAGAGGCCATAGCAGGAATCCATGCATGAAGCGATTAATTTAGCAAGATGCCATTGCCCTGATTTGCAAACCGTACAGTGGACTCTCCTGAGCAGCTCTTACAGAGGTAGTGATAATAATACCAATGACAGTTACGTGCTTTCACTCTCTTGCTCCTCCTCTTAGACTGCCTTAAAAAAAATAAATAAGTGGCTTTGGCACTGTTCCAGGGAGCCAGTTTGTGGGATTTTTGTCCATCTGCCTTCCCTTCTCTGGTTGACTGACTGCTTAGTTTGCAGACCTTTGTCTCTCTTATTTTATTTATTTCTCCAGAACATAAATAAATAATATTTATTTCTCTGAAGCAGCAGCCAGATACAGTGAGGATAGATGCCTGCCATAAGTCCCCATCACACTTAAATTGTCTCTTTTAAGACTTTTCCACAGTCCACTCCAGATGACCGACCACCCGCACATTCATGCTTCATCTTCCTCACTCATGGAAGACCAGCTGAGATCAATCCGATCGTAAGGATCATAGAGATAACTTATGGGGAACAGTGAGGATAAAAAGATAATTTGGGGTCTTCGATGCCAAATCTAAGGGTAGTAAAAGCCACTGTAAAGTTTTAAGTTGGAGTGATACTGGTAAGTAGGCACTTAGGAATATCCCTGTGGGGTTGCAGATAGGACACAGTTGTTAGAGGAAGGTGTCACAGCAGACAGAGAAATCAGAAGGGTGCAGGTGCAGTGGCGTACGTGTGAATTGATCTCAGTGGGAAGGAGAAGGGTTCTATCGATAAGGAGAGAACAGTACAAATCAGTGATTTACTAGGTGTGAAACAGGGAATAAAGATAAACAAAGGTGACTGATATGTACCATGTACACAGCTGGTGCCTAATGAAGATGCTCAGGGACAGAACTGGCGCTCAGCCGAAAACAGTGGGATTGTTTAGGCACATGGGCGTTCAGTACCAGCATCGTTAACGTCCTCATAAAGCGATGGTCTTGATCCCTCAGAGGAGGCCGACATTCTGAAGGCCGAACAGCTTTCCTCCTTTTCAGACAGAGAAGCCATCAGAAATTAAGTAATATTTCCATGTTTCAGGAAACTATGTGGCTGAACGTGTGAAACTTGGGTTCTTTCCACACCTGCATTGAAACCCTTGAGGTCTTTCATGCCCCTGCTTTTTTATTTTTTTTTTCCTTTGTAATCTGAAATCCAGAATTAACTGTGGTACATCAGTCAATATGCTATCAACGCTGACAGAGATGGTGGAATTGATTAGTAATAAACAGTGCTTGTGAATGAGAATTAAAATGCCCCCTTTCTTAGTATTATGGGGAACACAAATCAGAGCCCAGAGGAGATACACATACGTATTATGTCACAAGGGACTTGACAAGAAGGCTTGTTTGTCTCCTTTACAATTGAACCACCCGTGAATCTAATTGGCAGACGCCTTTGTTCCTGAACTCAACACTGTGGCCCTATTTGTCGGGGGTATTTGTCATCCCCCGCAATGATTTATAAATATATCTTATTGTACCCTGACAAATAGACAAAGTTATACATGTATATTTTTGTATTTATCTAAAAAAAAAAGTCACCAATTTTGGAAGCTTCATTGAAATCCACACTGTTCTCTGCATCCCTGCCTAGGCAGGGACATGTTATTTCAACATGTGTCTTAGGTATTTGGTCGGAAATCATAAGCATGCCTGGTGCTAACCCCTGGCTCAAATTACATGAATAAAACTGTAATGTGCCGACACACGGCCTTCAATTAGCAGCACTAATGAATGACACCCATAAGGTAGAGCGGGTATTTTTAAGCATCAGGACGCAGGGATCAGCAGCCAAAAGAAAGGCAAACCCCACGTCATGACGGAAACACAGACTGAGAAACATCATTCAGCCTTAACTCGTGGGATTGATGACTTGTACATGTTGTTTGCTTAAAATTCGAAACAAAGTCACCTTTCAGTTAGTAGTTCCCTTGTAGTTAGTAGTCTTGAAAACCTATTCAATTTTAAATACCATTTTAACCAGAATCTTGATAACATGGTTACATGCCAAATGATTACGTTTAAATGATATATAATTGAATATGATCAAGGAAGGAAACCTTATTTAAAGAGGTACTTTCAAGGATTGCCATTTTCATGCTGATTCTTCTCTGGTTGTTTCAAATTCCTTTGCCATTTAATTAGCAAGTAGTTGCTATGGCTGCTGTGTACTTAGCATTGCGCTGGAGGCTTTGCGATGCAAACATTTCCAGGAGCTCATTGCTATTGTCTGAAAGTGGAGTTGTTAGGACCAGACCCTTCAGAAGCCGGAACCTTCCTGGTGGATTTTGAGTTATCTATCAAGACCTCCGAGGTTGGAATGCCCCTTCATCTTACCCAAATCCACTGGGACTTACGGCTCCTTTCGAAGTCTCAAAGTTTCTCAGGAACCCAGTTCTGTGACCGAATACAATGCACAATGCAACAGGCTTAGTTGCAGAGAACAGACTGACAACTGTCAGAGGGGAGGGAGGATGGGGGACTGGGTGAAAAGGCGAAGGAGTTCAGAAAAATCAGTAAGTAAATAGACAACAAACTTATAGACCCAGACCACAGTATGGTGATCACCAGAGGGAAAGCCGAGGTGGGAGAAGGGAGAAGAGGGTGTTGGGAGAGAAACGGTGGTGGAAGGGGACTTGACTTTGTGTGGTAAACACAATGCAATATACAGATGATGTGTTCTAGAATTGTACACCTGAAACCTATATGATTTTATCAACCAATGTCACCCCAATATATTCAATAAAAAAGAAAAAAATATTCTCCCTAAGAGCATGTAGCTTAATAGCCGTATTAGTTCCACTTGACATTTGGAACTGAGGGCTGGGAACAAGGGAAAGAATGTGTCCTCTGTAGATAGAGTATTTGCGATTTGTAAAGTCGACAAGTTTGACATGGTTGTTTTGTTTTGTTTTTAATAATCAAGTTGTGAGTATGCAACGCCTTATTCCGATGCTTTTTCTATTAGAGCGGATTTGGAATTTCAAGATTACTTGCTTTAGGACATGGTAAGTCAGAGTAACTGAGAATAATTGTTTGTTTGAAGAGTCCTGGCCGGTGTGGTTCAGTTGGTTGGAGTGTGTCCTGTAGCAGAAGGGTTGCAGGTTGGATTTCCCATAAGGACACGTACCTAGGTTTCAGGTTCAATCCTTGGTATGATTCCTGGTCCAGGTGCATTCATGAGGCAGTCAATCAATGCTTCTCTCTCAAATCGATGTCTCTCTCTCTCTCTCCCCCCTCTCCCTGTCTCTCTCTCTGTCTCCCTTCCTCTCTACCTCCTTATCTCCCTCCCTCTGTCCCCCTTCCTCTCTCCCTCTGAAAGCAATGAAAAAATGTCCTCGGGTGAGGATTTAAAAAAAGAAGAGCACAGAATATTAACAGAATCATCCCATCGTGTTCTTAGAAAAGAATTACTAAATTGTGTATCCAAAAGCAGTATTGAGGATTAAATGATTCCAGAATTTCCACCATGGTTAGAAACATATTCAGTGTTTGGTACCCAGAGTTAGTTCTTGCTCATGCCAGGCATTATTCCAAGAGCTTTTAGCATATCTCATTCTATCCTCACCGTAACTCTAGAAGGCGGTTTTATATTTTCCAGAAGAAAAAGCAAACTGAGGCAGTGCAGAGTCAGGTGACCTGCCCAGGGCCACAAGTCAGTAAGTGACTGAATCACGATTTCCACAAAGGCTGTACTAAATAGACACTTACCCTAAGTCTCCCAAGAGCAGCATCTGCCATTGGCAAATAAGGTTTCCGGTCACACAACAGGAGAGACCAGAGCATCTGTGCTCCATGCACTCTGCTGGCCACCAAATAGCAGAGGATGGCTGCGTCTTACCAGAAACTCGTTCATCAAACAGATGTGGTTTCAATAATTATGAAATCTCTTCATTAAGCACTGGCAGTAATTCATTACAATATCTTCTCCAGCCTTTGGGCTATGATCAAGGGTAGAATATCTTCTCATTAGGGTAATGGGGTTCAATAAAAGAGCATTCCATCACGCTCCATGAGGGAGCAGAGTGGAACTTCTGTTAATGATAATCATTTAGTGATTCGTTTTATCTTATTCAGATCTTGTTAATTCATTATTGTACAAGGTTAATTCTTCATGCAGTTAGGTTTTGATCCTGACAAAATGCATTGGTCATGAAAGTTAACTTTGTAAAAGAAATTAGAGTTTAACTTCATGTTGGGAGCATAGTGAGTAGAAATGAGAAAAGTATTTGGTTTCAGTTTGCTAGGCTTGAGAATTAGTCATTAAATCATGGTTTACATAGTTTAAGTTGTTGAGGAAATTGTTGATGTACATTATCTTTCCAATGATTTTTATGACAAATAAGATCTAGAAAAAATTAGAACTATCTGAGTTATAGATATATGCAGCAATGATTTAATCTAGTATGAAGTTCACCCCTTAGTATTGCATGATTATTGCTATAACAGTGTATAAAAGTCATAATAAGAAAAATAGAGCCCAGCTGGTGTAGCTCAGTGGATTGAGTGCGGGCTGGGAACCATAGGGTCCCGGTTCAATTCCCAGTCGGGGCACATGCCTGGGTTGCAGGCCAGGTCCCCGATTAGGGCCATGTGAGAGGCAACCATACATTGCTCTTTCTCCCTCCCTTCTCCTCTCTCTGAAAATAAAGAAATAAAATCTTTAAAAAATTTTTTAAAAAGAAAAATAGAGCCATCAAAAAATGGAAAAATACAGAAATGAGGTCCCTCTTTGATTTTTTTTGCACATAAGTTCACCAACAAATGTTAACAATATTAATAACTGTGCATTTTCTAGGAAAATATTTACTTTATAAAAGTTTACCAACCGGTAATTACAGTTCACTCTCCTGATTGTTTCCCCTTACAATTATATCCAAGGCACTTTCCAATCTTATGTTTTATAATCATAATTTTAGCAGCTCTACTATGTCACCGAGAAAACGAAATCACATAATTTAGCTCTATGCTAAATTGATACTTGTATCATTTCATGTATTTTTGCTATTAAAAATAATCAGCCAACAAAAGGGTTTTTAGATACTCTTCCCCCTCCCCCCACCATATTTAGGATTATTTCTGTAGAAAATGATCCCCAGAAGTGGATCTGTTGAATCAAAGAGTATGAATATGCCTGAAGCTCTTATGAGAGAGTCCCTGAATGTTTACAGGACATGGTTGACCTGTCTGTGTCACCTGGGCACCTAGAATAGTACTCAGTGTTCTCATTACTTACGTTTTAAAGGTGTCACAACTTTTGAAAGAACATTTATACATGGCTGTGTTATCTGCACGCCTGCCTGTAATAATCCTTTGTATTTGAATATGCGTTCACACTGTTCAATGAGCTTTCTGATACATGATCTGATTTGAAACCTACAGTGTAGTGTTGAGTGGCACAAGGAGGATCGTTTGCTCATCCTTTTTCAGAGGAAAGAGCATGAGCCCTAGAAAGGCTAAGGGCCCTGGCGAGAAGTTAGTGTCTTACTGGGACCAGGGGCAGTTTTATCACATCCTGTGTCTGACTGTAGGTGCTTCGCTTAGAAAAAATGTGAAGTAAGTTGATCGACTTTTTCTTTTCCTTTCAGTCAATAAGTACTTTTATTCTTGGGGGGGGGACATACTTATTGGAAATATTTTTGTCTTTTTTTAATAATGCAAAGGGCATATCACTCCTTAATCAACACCATGCAATTTTCCAAATGCTTACTACCAAGATGATATTAACATATTTTAAAGACATTTTGAAACAGAAATGAAAGGTAGAAGTCAAAATAATCTATTGAACTTTGTGTTATTATTAGTTGAGAGAATTTTTCATTTAAAACTTTTTTTTAAAAAAGTGAACTGTGTAAGACCTGCACTAAAAATTATGCCCATTCATGTAAATTCTCAGAAATTTTCCCAGGGAAATCTTACCATAATGGTTTAAAATAATTATGGATGGTTTCCTGGCTTTCTAAAGGTAGGGAAGTGATTTAACTTTGATAGAACTGGGTTTTTTTTTCCAGTTTTAAAAATGATTGATCATATCTATCCAATATAAATGAGCATTAAACAAGATAGTGGGCAAATCTGCCTGCCAAAGAGCTTGATGAATACAACATACACCATGCAGCACATATTCATTTTCTTTCTTCCCTCCTGGATTCTTCCTTTTTCTTTCTTTTCTTTTTTTTTTTTAAGATTTTATTTATTTATTTTCAGAGAGAGGAAAAGGAGGGAGAAAGAGAAATGTATGGTTGCCTCTCACATGGCCCTCACTGGGGACCTGGCCTGCAACCTAGGCATGTGCCCCGACTGGGAATCGAACCGGGACCCTCTGGTTCCCAGCCCGCGCTCAATCCACTAAGCTACACCAGCCAGGCTCTTTCTTTTCTTAATAAGGAAACCAACATCGTGATTTCAGAGATGACGTGATTGCCCAGAGAGCGGTGTGGCTTCTCCAAGTCTGTCCAGCTTTGGGAGTCGTTGCTGGGCTTTCAGACCCGATGTTGTTTGCCTCAAACCTTAGCTCTTCTCGCTAAATGAAAAGGCAACTAAAAGGATGATGATAGAGAAAGTTCGACATCGACTAATTATAATTATACTAAAGCATATGTTTTTTATCCACATCACCATTTACCTGTCACTAGTGGACTGCAAAAATTGCTAGAGATTTTAACTCCATGGAATGAAAACATGTGCAATATAAGGGAAACGTTTTAATGGAAATGTTCAACAATGAGTTCTTCGTAGAACAGCAACATTTTTGATTAGATGGAGATTGAGTGTGTATCCATCAGGAAGGCTGGAGGACTTCTCCTCCAGGTCAGAAGTGGACTAGGTGATCGCTAAGATATAAAGAGTCTGTGACTTAGTTGGTTTTCGGATACATCTGTCTCTGGCTCGTAATCTTTACACAATATGTACAATGAGCCTACAGTTCAGCCATTTGCCTGTATTACAAACCATCTACAGTTTGGTTCAAAGCTGATGAATCTCCTTTAACTTTTAAGATGTTCTCTTGCAAAGATAACATGTACTGAGGACATAGAATATGTCAGGTATTGCAAAAAGGGTCTCTCTCTACATATATATTATATATAATACCATATATAATATATGATATGTAATTTATATATAATATATAGTATATGTATTCTTTATATGTATACATATATTCATATATGTGTTTATGCATATATTCATCAAGCCTAACAACAATTTTATAAAGTGTATGCTTTTCTTACCCGCACTATGCTGATGAATATGAAGATGCCCAATTAGCAAGTGGCAAAGCCCGTGCTCACTGTCTTGTGTGATGGATACAAACAGAAGCCTTTGTTCTGAACAATTAAATCACTTTGTGATCATTTAAACTTGTGCATGGGTTTTGCTTTTCTATCATCAGAGTCAATGATATTCAGCATCTTCTATAATGCAGACCCAGCAAAGCCAAATCCAGCTGTACCAGAAAGCAAACGGTGGTTATCCGTGATACCAACTGTTACATTTCTGTCTCCCACACAGACGTCAGCTAAAATCGTTCTGCAAAGATATGATTCAGGCCAGGATAAAGAAAGCTCCAGAGAAGGGCCTGAGTAACAAACAGATTGAAAGCAGATGCTACATTAGAGAGAGATTTTTGAACTTGGTAAATATTTAGATGTAGAAAATGGATTTTAAGAAGAGGTTGTGGTATTGCTCTTG